>PVKE010024903.1:0-23448 GCA_004027555.1 Craseonycteris thonglongyai
TGAGTAGTATTCCATTGTGTAAATGTGCCACAACTTCTTTATCCAGTCATCTATCAGAGGACACTTCGGTTGATTCCACGACTTGGCCACCGTGAACAGTGCTGCGATGAACATTGGGGTACATGTATCTTTGCGGTTTAAGGTTTTCAGGTTTTGGGGGAAGATACCCAGGAGAGGGATGGCTGAGTCATACGGCATTTCCATTCCTAGTCTTTTGAGGAATCTCCATACAGCTTTCCATAGTGGTTGTACCAATTTACATTTCGACCAGCAGTGTATGAGGGATCCTTTTTGTCCACAGCCTCTCCAGCACTTGTTACTCATTGTTTTATTGATGATAGCCATTCTAACAGGTGTGAAGTGGTATCTCATTGTGGTTTTAATTTGCATTTTACTAATTGCTAGTGACATTCAGCATTTTTTTATGTATCTGTGACTGTATGCCTTCAGGAGAGAAATACCTGTTTAGGTCTTTTGCCCATTTTTTAATTGAATCATTTTATTTATTTATTTATTTATTTATCTATTTATTTATTTTATTGTTACATTTATTGGGGTGACATTGATTGGTAACAATTTATAAAATAGTTTCCAGACGTACAAATTTACATCACATCACCTATGTATTGCATTATGTACTCACCACCCAGAATCAGTTCTCCTTCCATCACCATATATCTGGTGCCCACTCCCACCTCCCCCACACCCACTTTCCCTCCCCCCTCCTGTCACTCAGGCACATACATTTTTTGATTGTTAATTAGTCTTGATCTTATTAGATAAGAGGGGCATCGATAGTATATCAAACGCTTTTAATCAAAGAAATGAGAGCAATGTAAAAGACCCCAGCTGCTTTTAATTTATGTAAGCACACTTAAAAACAAAAAAAACACACACAAAAAAATAATGTAAAACAACTTAGCCAGGCACTATCTTTCATTCTTAAATGTATAATTTTTTTTCTTTCTCATTTTTTTTTCTACTTCCCTCCCTCCCTCCCTTCCTTCCTTTCTTCCTTCCTTCCTTCTTCATAATCTCATTTTATATCCAATTTCTCAAAGTCGTTTAATGTATTTCCATTGGTATTATGTGTTTAGATGTTATATAAAGTTAAAATACCATTTAAAATATAAAAATCCCAGTTCTCTGACATATTTTAAGAATAACACTTGGCAAACGCAAATATTCTAGTTAGAAATTAAATTTAATAGGGGAGTAAGTATCTAATAATGCTTACTTTGTTTATTCAAAAACTGTTATAAGATTATCATTCTAGAACTTAAAAAGGTTGAGTTACTTGAAAAATGGCTGAAAATAATAGGTAGGAAATAAGATTATCTTGTGTGTTAGATAGCTGCTATTTTGGTTTCCATACTAAAACATTTGTGAGATACAAATCAAGTATCTCCAAGGTAGAAAGACCAATAGATGGTAAATTTCCAGTATCAGAGATAATGCTATGTTTTAATTGCCACCATTCATTTTTCACAAAAAAAATTTTATTCCTTATTTCACTTACAGACGCAATGATTTCTTTTTTATTTGTAATTAACCACTTATAAGTTATTTACCATTTGGGCAGAGTATATTTTTACAATTCTTACTTGTGATAGTTTTAATATTTGGGTTTGTATTTAACTGCTTTAATTGTTTGGTATGTTATGAAATAGGAAACAAGTAATGAAGCTGATTAAATAGGACATTCATTTAAAGTAAAGTTCTGGCACTAAAGTAAGGTGTAGTTTATAACTGCCATGTTTATTTTGTTAAATACTACCAAAATACTACCAAAAAATATTATCATTCAGGGGAGTATAAAAATAAGGTTTTTTGTTAGGAGTTTTTCAAGACCCAAATTTTATACTATTACAAAAAAGAAATAAGTTTCAGTCATGATTTCAAGAAAAATCTATGTGAATATTTGAATAAAATTTAACTATTTACAAATATGATCAGTGTGCTAAAATTTAAAAAGTCAAAATTCAGATAAATAAAAATACACTTAAAACATTCTTTTAAATAAAATAAAGAAATAATAAAGAAACTGTAATTGTAGCACCAACTTTTACTTGTAATGTTAAGAAATAAGGGGTGGAGAAGGTAGTGAAAGTTTCTAAACAAGAGAAAACACCGCCGTTGTAAAAATGTACAAATTAACTATTGCATTTATTTAATTGTATGAGACAACTACTTAGGTGCAGTTTGCATTGCCCATTTAAAGCATGAGAACCACAGAATCTTATCATGGGAAGGGTACTTAGAGATTCACCAAGAGAATATTATCCATCTACTATGAGAATCAACCAATGTGGAAAAAATAATGTGTTTAAGTGATGCCATTGTCATCTCAGAAGAGACTACAATGACGGAAAGTTTCCTACTTCAAAAAGCATTTATTTATGTCTAATTATCTCTAATTTTATGACATACTTTCTTAACTCCAGTGAAAATTTGTTGGATACATCTTTCACCTACTGATAATAGTTTATTTCTTAGTTAATTTACTCAACAATCAGGTACCTAAATTTTATTAGGCAACTTATTTCTTCATATATATGTGTTATGCCAAGAAGGGCAAATAGCCCCGCAGACCTATTGGAGCAGCATTTTTAGAAAAGAGGCCATACAGACAGGATAAGGAAGGGTATGGTTTCTACATTGCACAGTATACTCTGGGGCCACAGGAGCAACCAGCAGGGTTGGATGTCAGATGCCTGGAGGACACCTCTGACAAGTCTTTGTTCTTTTCCTGGTGTAATCAGGGGCTGGGGCACAGTAGCAATTAATCCCATCCTGCCAGCTCAGAGGCTACAACAGATAGCACATTTTCAATGGAGGGGCAGGAGTTGGGCTTCAAGCCCATGATGACATTGAGCTTTGACACCTCATCCTCGGGGTGCTGGGAGTAAATGACTAAGAGAGATGATCTCCTAAGTACGGGGAACAAAATTTTCATCATAGTTTGCAGGCTGCCTCCCTCTCAGCCCCCTTCCCCTCTTCATCCTCCTCCTTTAATTGGGGCTTAGTAAAAGAAACCTTCCCTTTCAAAATATCTTCAAGTCTTTGAAGGCAATTTACATTTTCCTTTAAGTCTTCCTTTAGGCTAAATATTCAGATCATCAGCTCTAGGCTTTGAATTCCTTGAGTGCATGGGTCACTTTTTCATTCCCTTTATCAAACATATTTTTGTTTTACAGTGTGCACTTAAATGTTCTTTGAATGCATAGATAAGTAAATGCTAATCCAGGACATTGTTTTAGCATTCTTTCCCATAATGCTGGGGTTTATAGAGGTTCCTTCTAAAGTTGATGCCCAGACCAAGGGATCATCCTCCAGATCTGTGTATTTAACTTTCTTTGATAATGCCATATGTAAATTAGTACATTCTAAAAGTAGATTTTCTTCTTTAGAACAGAGTAACACTGTTGGCTCATATTGAGTTTGTGGTCATATAAAATCTTGGACCTTTACATGAACTGTCGTCATTCCAGAACACCAACCCATATATTACACTCAGAAGAAAAATGGTCTCATCTTTGAGCAGTTACATCCTGTACTTACAAAACTCTCTTTTGAACTTAAAATCAGGGCCACATGTTTTGTCTGTTAAACTTCATCTTGCTGCTTTGAGTTTATTTCATTCTATCAAGTTCTGTTTGCTTTATAAATGTATCACCCTACATATCAGTAACCCCACATCGCCTTCTGCAGGTTTGACAAGCACGTCTTTTTCACATTCTTAAAAAAATCATTAATTTAGTGCAGGGTAAGTGTCTGTGGCATGCTACAATCAACAAGGTTTGGCATGGATGCACTCATTACAATTAATTTCATACATTTTTGTTAAGCAGCTATGAATTAGGGCAACTCATATGAAAATAAGAACAATATGAAAGTGTGGCAGCTATTATATTCCCTTGATCTTGCAGTCTAGCACCCTATCAAATGTAGTATGGCATGAAGGACTAAGAATGGATTTGCAACTTAGATTCACATTTCCATTCCTCCTTTCCTAAGCTGAATGTGTTCTGTGTCAGCTTCCCTGAGTTTCTGCCAGAAAGATGGGGGCATGAGCATTAAGGGAGATGGTGTGTTTATTGTGCCAAGGACAGCTTGGGACTTGCAGTAGGAATGGATTAGATGTTGTATTCCTCCTCTGTAGAAAAAAAATATGAAGACATTTTGAACTGTAGACATCTGTAGACATTATAAAACATTTTGCTATTTGTTGGTCACAGTATCTTTTTATTTGCTCTTAATACACCTGAAGTATATGATTCTTTAGATTCTATATTTTAGCTTTTAAATATTGGGAGATTTGGGTATCTCTAGTCTTTGGGGTCTGTGTTTATCTGGGGCCTCTAAGAAGCAGATGCCAAGATGGGATTAAATGTGCAAGTATATAATTAGAGAAACACCTGTGTGAGAGAGAATCGAGAGGGAGTAGAGAATGTCCCAGATAGCTGAAAGGCCACAGTGTCAGTTCTTTTCTGAATGAAGGAGAAAGGGGAAAATGTTGTGTGGATGCCTCCTAAAGAGCCATGTCATCTAAGGAAGGCTCAATAAAACTGTGGGGGAGTCCTCCAGCCAAAGTCCTCAATGGTGTCTGTGTCTTCACCTTTGTATCCTTTCCAGGCTCAGTCATTGACTGGGAGCACCCATTGGAAATCATGGCCGTAATGCACAGGCCAAAGGAGAGTGCTTAGCACCGTAAATTCCATTTTAATACATTTAGCTTCCTATAGGTGGAGGTTAGTGAGCCAGAGCCTCTTTGGAAAATTGGGTCTTTATTAAAAGAAAATGGAAATAATATATTCTACTAAGGATTTTTCTAATCACATTAGGAATATATTATTTTCTTCTTATAAGGACATGTTATAAATAAGCATCTTCAAATGCAAAGATAGCAATCTATGTTAGTGTTAAAAGTGCTATGTAATATAATTAGCCATAAACACTCTTAAAGGAAATAAGAAGAAAAGAAGGGAGAAAGGGAAAAGGAGGAGAAACTAGAAGAGAATAACATCCTCACACCCAGCATTGATACAAATATTAATAGCACAAAAATTCTGTGAAACTTGTGGCACTTTATAACTAAAGGAGGCTTATAAATTTCTCAATACAAACTGCTCATCTTAATCAGAAGACGGGAACAAAGATTTAAGCAATGTGGTCAAAACTTCACTGATTCTTGACTTCATTTATTTTATTTTATTACCTCAGTAGCATACTTACCAAATGAAAAATTATAGAAAGATCTAACACAGTGTAGGCAAAAAGAACTGCCAGTGAAACAGTGAAACGTCTCCTTACTACATGGTCACACAAAGCAAATTTGTTTAATGCCACATGTAATAATCATATTACAGAAGAGCAGACATTGTTGCCATTTACTATCAGATGAAGCAAAATCTCAAGAGTAAATCAACAAAGATTGACAGGCTGGGAAAGCTGGGATTGCTCAGTGGGTAAAGCGCTCACTTTGAAGCCCCGGGGACCGAGGATTGAATCCTGGCCCTGGCCCATGCGGACCCACATGCTGAACTGGGGTGTGCCCCCAGTTCAGTTCTTGTCAGGACCTATGTAGGAAGCTCCTGGCCCAGTTCCTGCCCTGCGCAGCCCTGTGCCCACCTGTGGAGTGAAACTATATGGAAAACTAATGTCAACCATGGAGACTGCTCTGGGCCCTCCCCCTTCTCTCTGTATCTCTCTGTCTCTGTTTCTCTCTGTCAAAAAATCAATAAAATAAATCTTTAAGATTGACAGGCAGTATTCTGGAATAAATACGGGGCATGATATGAGAAACAAATCTTTAATTACCAAAGGAGTTCATTTTTAAAGCGAAGAGATTGCGTTGAGAATGCAAACACATTCTTACAAAGAGGTCTGATCAATGGAAAAATTATACATTTGAACTGGGAGTATGGGAAAACAAGTAGCCTTCCTGATATACAGAGTCTGGCAGAAGTAACACCCCTTATTTCTGAGCTGGCAATCTATATCAAATCATTTTTTTTTTTTTTTGGTTACTAAGGTTACTAAAGTAACACATCCTTTTATATTACAGTACTTTAAAAAAGGGTGTTACTTCTGCCAAACCCTTTATATTTAGTAGGCATATTTATGTGGCTACTTTAGAAAGGGCAAAGTTAGTGTGCATACCGGATCAGCACCTACAGGGCCAACTCTGGAAGGCAGAAGACGTCACAGAGGTCCATTTTCAAACTCCAAATAATTTTAATCCAAATATGCTCTCAAGCAAAAAACTTTTTATTACATTTAGTGTCCTTATTGTCTAGGTATACATAACCAAAATATATATAATAATAATATATAGTAATTTACAGTTTGGAAATTCACCAAATATGAGATGAATCATCTTTACATTTTTTTAAATACTGACTCATGAAAATATTTTAAATTAGGGCATTGTGTTTACTTTTCTTTGCAAAAAAAAAATATCTATAGTTCTATAATTTTAAATTTCTTATGACTGCAAGTAGAGATTTTTGTTTTCAGTTCCTGAGATGGAAAAAATTCGAATTATGCTGATTATAATTAAGAAAAATATGTATAATATAAAGATGATATTATTATGTAAAAGATATGAATGGAAAACATGAAATAAGGAAAGGTAACAAATTATATTTGACAGAATTGTTGTACATTGGTGCTGTGGAGGTCACCCACAGACTTACAACTTCATTCCAACCTCTCTCACTCTCCTTGTTTCCATGCCCCGTTGAAAATCATTCAGTTTTCAGGTATTTATATTTTAAGATTCTTGACGACAAGAAATAAATCCTGTAATTGTATGAATCCCTACTGATTTTTTTATATTATCACTTAACACTTAATGTAAAACCTAGGCAACCAAAATATTTTTAGTAAATATAGCCAGAGAATTATTTTATGTAACTGCTAACAGTGGCTTTGATGCTAAAAAATGACAAATAAAAGAACACAACATGCTTTATAAACTGCCATTCAATTACTATTCAGTTACAAAACCACAAGGTATTATGAGTTTTGGTGTAAATTTGGAAGAAAGAAAGCTTAAATTGTTTTTATGTTTCTCAATGAACATTTCAGCTTCAACCTAAACATTTCACTACAATTATAGGCATGGAATTTTATAAATGTTTGCTTGTCACTAATAACCAAAGAGTAATGGTAATCTCATATTATATACTAAAAGATTCTTATATTAATTCAAAAGGAGGAAAAAAATCTGTCAGCAAACTTAACTTTAAAAAATATCAGGTATTAAGAACAAGGAATTTTTCACTGACTTTATTGTAAAACTTTGTATTTATTTTTATTAAATTTATTGGAGTGACAGTGGTTAATAAAATTATATAGGTTTCAAATATACAATTTTATAAGATATTATCTTTATATTACATTATGTGTTCACCACCCAAAGTCAAATCTTCAGTCAGCGTATATTTTACCCTCTTGACCCTCTTCTACCTCCTCTCTCCCCTATTATTCTTTGGTAACCACTAAACTGTTGTTAGTGCCTATGAGTTTTTGTTTGTTTGTCTTGTTCACTGTTGCTGTCAGTGTTACATCCCACCTATGATCATCACTGAGTCTTAGCTTTTAACACTTTCAGTTTTTAACTTCATCACTCAGTGTTACAGAAATTTAGCAACCTGCCTAAGGTCATGCGGCTAACCTATGGAAAGACAAAAAAACTCACAAATTCTTGATTTTTATTTTATAACCCAGAGTTACAGGCCACCCAGGCTCTGAAAATTCACAAACATTAAAAGAAGCAATGAAAGTATCAAAAACCAAAAGAAAATAATAAATAAAATCAGTATGGGTTCATGAAGGAGGCAGTCTTCCTTTTCCAGTTGCCATTATTTATTTATAACTGAATTTCCTTTTAGTTGACTTTGTGGTGCCTTTACAGTTAGAATCTGGAGACTAAAAGTAACCATGGAGGTGACTTAGTCTATTCCCCAACTCCATACGCTGGTGCTTAACCATTACTGTCTGATTATGTCTGCACTTTGTACGACTGGTGAAGAAAGAGATTCCTAACCTCTTAGTTGGAAATTCAGATTTGTCTGGTATACGATGAGTCTTATCTAAAACCTATATTGTTCTAAGGTCTTTAGGATTAAAGAAGAATGGACCATGATCCAACTCTTTTTATAACAACATTAATATTTTCGAAGTAAATCTTTCTGCTTTGATTTTCTGTACTTTTAGAAAGCTGGCAATGTTCCTTCAGTACTGTCCTTCCTGCTTATCAGTCCAGTTTTTATTTGAATTTTTAAGCTTGATGTTAGTGACGTTCACTATACTCTGTCTTTTTCTAAGCTCTATGACATGGAAGTAAAATATCACTTAGTAGGATTAAGTTACTGATCTAGGCACTGTTGTGTGTTGCCACTTCTACCTTCCAGGTACCCACTATCTATAATGTATACATGTCACTGCTTTAGAAACTAGCCACCTACAATTGACCTGCTACCAGATTGGTAGTGAGAAGATAAAATAGACATGCAGACAGAAATAATTCTATGTTTTCTGCTCTAAGAAAATCAATATCTTGTCTTCAGTTTTAAAACTATAAAAATGCCCCCTTATCTAGCAAACTAATCTTCAGCTCTTATAAAAATTTGCCTCAGGACAGGAAGGCTGGTTCACTTTCTTATAATTTATTTCAGTGAGAGAATGCCAGAATATGTGTTAGTTTGGTTTAGGTTGTTGGATTTGGTACAGGAAAAATCAGACTACACTACAAAGATTTATCAGATAATTGTTTTATTTAACCACAAACTAACAATTGAGGATTTATAAAGCATTTAAGACTTTTGGAGAGAAAAAAACTGAAATTCTGAATTTGTAATAAAATCATATTTACATTTTCAGTTTATTAAATCACTATCTTCTGCAATCCTGCATCTGCAAGGGCTCGGGAGAATGTGCAATGGGCCAAGGAAGATGTATTGCTTCAGGAAAGTTCTGCTACAGATTTACTCAGACAAATCACTTACATTTGATTTGCCTTCATTTATTTGGATGTAAATTGTGATTAGCTGGTCTCCTTGTCTGATACTTAAACATAACTTTTTTTATAATTTTTGAAAATTATTTATAATAAAGAATGGAGACAAATATTTCTACCAACTAATTTTTTTCCACAAAATAATATGTTGTGCCCAAATAACAATATTTTGGCAAAAGTAAGGTATAACTAACTCTAGCATGGCTAAACATATTTTTTTTTCCCCATAGGGAAATGTACCCTTTGGTTTCATATACATTTGAGTGTCTATCACAGCTTATGTATATATATCTTGTCAAATATTATTGGGGAATTTTCATTTGTTGTCATTTTTTGGTTAATGAATTGGAGGTAGAATTCATCGAAAGTACACATCTCTCTCTCTCTCTCTCTTTCTCCTCCTCTCATTTCTCTCCCTCCCCCTCCCTGTTTTCCTCCTTCCCTCAATTTTCCCATTGCTTGAACAATAATTTCTTAGACATGTGGAAATATTCTTGAAAATATTTGGTGTGTGTGAGTTTGTGTGGTTTCAGAACAAAAACAATTCTGTAGATAGAGTAATATATAACACTAACACACAATGATAATCATTCATGAGACCCATACTTGGCATTATAGAATAGTCTCTATGTGGTTTCTGGTGTCAAAAAGGTTAGTTTTGAAGAGAGACTATTTTTTACATTATTAGTATAGTATTTCCATCTATATTGGGGTATGTTTCTTACCTTATTATTTTCTTCCAGTTTCTGTTTTGTGATTAGACTTGGAAAATTTCACAAAGCCAAGTCACTGGTTATGCAGTATACTACTTTGATCATGGTACTTATTTGGTGCATATGTTTGTTGGCAAGATTTGGGGTCATTCATCTTCATTTCTGAAAGGTATATAAATACATATTTCTCTCAAAGTACTATTTAGTAAAGCCTGCTTTCTAAAACTAATTACCTATCAACTTCTGTGAACTATATAAATAGACATACTCTGTACTACCCAGATGGATAATGAATTTAATAATGCTGTGTATGGTATTAATATTTAAAGATAAGTAAATATAGTAATTTTTAATTATTAAATACAACATTACATATTAGAGTAAGGTTTGAATTATTGAGCATATGCTTAATTTAGAATCTTTAGTCAAATAGGAATATTTTTTAAAATATATCCCAAAATTAAGATGTCTCTTTTTGAAGAAAATTTAGCATCTTGAAACAGGTTGAAATTTCTAGTATTTTTTTCTCTGTATCTATTTTGGATTAGATAGATGTTTGTTGCTGACGTGAAAGAAACAAGAGATGAATAGCATCCTTATAAGGATGAAAAACATCTGAAATCAGAGTAGACTCCATAGATCATTATAGCCTTGTTCTACATAAAAGGCAGATCCCTTGAAATGTCTTGAAAACATTAGACTTAGGCTGGTTATCCTTCACCTATACTCTGGACTTAGTACTGGTCACTGGCTCATGGCCATGTCTCTTTTTCTGATTTCCTGATGGACTTTCTGCTCCACATTGCTACATAAACCACTAGACTGCACCCTCAATCACATTTTAAAATGTTTCCTGAGATGTGGTTTTTGCAGTTTTTTGGTTGCCAACCTCCCCCCCCCCCCCTGCATACACACACTGGCATGCAGTTCAATTTAATCTTTTTGTTGTTGTTGTTCTGAAATAGATTTCTTAGATTCAGCTCTGCCCAATTCTCCTTGTTAGTTTAAATTTTAATTTAAATATAGTTGGCATTTATCAAGGGGGAAGTACTAAACAAACCTTTATTTAAGTTTCCAAAATCATTTTAAAGATCCACCCTTTTTTCAACTTACCTATAATACAAATGAAAGTAGGTTATGCATGGCATTTTGGTTAGATGATTTTTTAAATCATTCATTGCTATTGTAGATTTTTAAAAGATTTATCTTTATTGTTTTTGACAGAGAGACAGAGAGAGATAGGACGGGGAATGCCCAGAGCAGTCTCCATAATTGTACATTAGTTTTCAATATAGTTTCATTTCATAGGTGGGCATGGGGGCCACACAGAGCAGGAATTGGGCCGGGGCCTCCCACATGAGAAGCTTACCCTGGCGAGAAATGAAGTGGAGCACACCCCAGCTCAGCTTATTGGTAATCATGGGCGGGGATCAGGACTCAATCCTCAGACCCTGGCACTACAAGATGAGCGCTCAACCCACTGAGCCATCCCAGCATTTTCTATTGTAGATTTTTTTTAAGAGAGTATAAAAGATTAAAACTTGCTTTCCATTGTTATTTATAAGGTATAATTTTAATGAAAGAAATAGGTAGTGATAAATGTTAAAAGTAATACCCTTAAAATTTTTTATTATATCTACATAAACATTTTATATAATGCTGTTATCTTTTCCAACATTTCTGTAAAGTAGAAACAAAAATATATGTAAAGAAAATCTATTGCTTCAGCAAAGTACTGGGTCCTTAATAGAGATGAATTTCCCCATTTATTTATTAATGCAACAATTATCTATTGAGTTTCCATTATTTGCTAGGCATTATTCAAGATACTTCAATTATATCAGTGGGAAATAAAAGACAAAGAAGACCAGATTTTTCCTTGATAGAATTTATATTTGACCCATATTCAGGGTGGGAAAGATCAATGTAACATAATATATACAATAAAATTATTCGGTATGTTTGAAGGTAATAAGTACATGGGGGGAAAATAGAGCAAACTTAAGAAATCCTGATGAAGGCAGGAGTGACAGTTTTAATCAGTGTGGTCACCATAGGCCTGGTTGAACAGGTGATATGTGATCAGAGAGTAAACAACTAAGAAGGCCGGCATGTGGGATCACTTTTGGAATGTTTAAGAACCATCAACAAGACCAGTGTGCCTGGAGTGGAGTGAGTCAAGAGAAGGAATGAAGGATGATATCAAGAAGGCAACAGCAAGCCAAATCTCATAGAACCTTGTAAGTCATGTGAGAATGCTGGCTACAGTTCTTAATAAAATGTATGGGTGTTACAGGGATTTGAAGAGTATAATAAAATAATGAAACAATTACTCTGACTTCTTTATAGAGAAGTCTCTAGGGTGTCAAGAGGTGAGCAAAGAAAAACATTTAAGATAATGATAGCTCAGATAAGTGAAGTAGGCATATCTATATTGTTGTGTTGTGCATATTTGATACAATATCTTTAAATAAAATTATATTAAAATTGAAGTTATTTAAATATATCTTCATTTGCTCTAGGATAATAAAACTAAAATTGAGTATATCAGTGTTGTCTAGCTCCAAGAATTCAAAATGTAAATGTGTTTATATATTTATAAAATAAAATATACCGGTATATTTGAAATACACAATACAAATTAAAATGAAATATGCAAAATAATTTATTATCTTTGCCTCAAGATAACTTTGATGTGATGTCTAAATGAATAATTTAAAAAATGCCATTTATTGTCCATATCTGAAATTTTTTATCAAAATATAGTTGGAAATAATAAATATTTTGTCAATGTAATCTTAAGGAAAAAAAGTGTGGAATTAGTTACTGATCTGATTAGACTTAAAAGATTAAGTGACCTTTTTGACAGTGGCAAAGTGAACAATGGTATAGTCCACAGCATGTAATGGCAAACAATTACTTTATTTATCTCTTATTAAATACCTGTAATTAAGTGCCTACAGAATCATGGCTTTGGGTGACCAAGAAGTTGCTGGCATAAAATACTTAGAGAAAATAAAAACATTGTGGGCTTAGTTGGTTGTTTGCCTCTATGTGTGCTAGAAAAGTTGGAGAAAGAAAATGATAAACTCAGGCCTTTAAGTTCCTAATTAAAGGCATGGGTAAGGAAATAGAAAGATTCTAAGAACTCCTTTAAAAATAAGTCTTGTCTCCTATATCCACTGTTAACATTTCTGAAAATGAAACCCGAAGCATAATTTTGTAGGTAACAAAACTACAATATAAACTGAATTTTCAATCATACATTGTCTTTTATTCAAAAGTGCTATCATTTACTGGAAAGCAGTGGGAGCCTAAAATTTGGAATTATGACCTGTGTGCAAATTTAAAAGAACCTGAGAATCTTAAATCCCTAAATTTTTTGAGCTTCCTTCATCAGTAAAAGTAAATCATCCTCTCCTTGCCTAAAGAATCAGTAAATGGCCTCTATTAGGACAGTTTTTTTGTTTGTTTGTTTGTTTTTAGGGGAATGCTAATCTTCATGAGGACCTGTCCCCATTTCTCCTCTTTGCTCTTAGAGTTACAACAAAATTTAAATCCCAGAAAACCCCAGTATTTCAAGCTCAAAGTGTGAATTGTGAGAAGGCACCATAGACACCAAAAGAATGAAAAGATATTGCTAAATACACTTGAAGCAGAATAGCCAATTGAAGACTTGAAAATGGAGACCACTGGGTGATAATACAGTGTCATTGCATGGTAAAATAATATTCTATAGAATGTGGTATATTCTCTGAATCAGCTATCAGGTCTCCTAGCTAACTTCAGGGTTTCTCAAGGAAAAAAACTACCTTCTTCAAAGATAAGTGGAACACCAATTTCCTTGCCTATGGTCATGTTCCAAAGACAAAGGTCAGTGAGAAATCACAGATCATTCCTCAATACTTTGGCCTGGGAATTCCACCTCTTACAGAAAATTCTTTGGTACATGGTGTATCTCCCTCACCTTCAGCTAATAGCTTAGGTCTCTTTCTCAACATAGTTTGAATTAATATCCACAGATATAGATGAAGAACTAATCAGCTCTTGCACTGGTTCCAGTGCATAATGCATAACAGTGGGAACAAGTACTACCTCTGTCTGGATGAGAGGGTGTGGCAGGCAGGTACTTAGCAGAGGGACCTGAGGGTGTGGAAGACCTTTATACTACTTCCAGCTTTGCTCTCATCTGTGATTTTACTGAATAAATTTAAAGCAGAAAACTTAAGGTAAATGTTCTTAGTCTACAAAGCTCCAAATTATTTATCTTTCATCCAATTTGGACTTCTGCTTTTGGGAAGAAAGAACTTCTCTTAACAAAGTGGAATTTTCTTTCTTTTATGCTTCCAGGCAAGCCTGCTTCAATTGCCATGGAAATAAGACTTTAATGAAGTCCAAGGAGATAAACTTACAAAAACTCTTAATATTTTTCTTTACTAGCAGACTTTATAGTTTACAGATTGCATCTTTTAAAAACAGTTGCTTTACCTCTGTAAAAAAAGATAGTCACATTCCCAATTAAGGAAGAAGGACCGTCGTTTCCCTGCATCCATCCAGCTCTACGTTTTAGAGTTTGAGCTTTAACATTACTCCTCTTTCTCCCTGTTTTCTATACTCTCAGCCCATTTTTTTTTACTCCAGCCATGTTTTAGCAAGCACGTGGTGCAGGTGTAAGATGACAGCATCTCATATGCAACACATTTCAGGTTCTATCTTTGGGCATACATCTCCCAGTTAAAAGCCATCTTACAATCATGCTAATGGAACTTGGAGATGCAAGGCAATAACACATCTTGGAGAAAATCTCTTGCCTAATAACAGTTAGAGATGGAAAATAAATGTGCATATTTATTCCTTAGGCATATTCTGGGCATATACTTTAGTATTTTTCAGAAGATCATGGTGGGATCAAGCCCATGTTGGCCACCATGATGATCAACTCTAAAAATCACCCTTGTATTGGTTTTCTCTATTCTTGTGTTTGCTCTTTCAAGTTTTGCAAATTGACCCTAGTGATGACTTCTAAAAAAAAAAAAATGCTGCCTGCCCTTGAATTCTTATCCCAGGCTATTCATTCTGAAAGAGAACTCATCAAAAGCCATTTCTACTTTCCTGTACAACCATTGTTTTATTAAAAATTTTTCTAGTCATTGACAAGCCCCAGGATGCATCACGCATAGTTGGATTCACATGTTTACATAACTCCATGAGGATTTCAGCTCCACGGTTCTCTATTTTCTAAGTCATTTCATTTAAGTAGACAGTTCTCACATGGCATCAAGATTACCCCCAGCAAACCCTGGTTTGTACTTTCCCATATAAGGTAAACTTGTTCGAAAAATAAACAACAAAAACACCGTGCTTCTTTTCCAAGTGTTTCCCCAGAATCCTGGTTATGTTGAAATGGTTGGGTTCACATCATATTACAGGCTCCTATTAGTCACTGGCCAGGGTAGGGAAAACTTTGATCCAGGGAACCATTGAGGGAGGAAGAGGGGGAGGTGTGGTTCCCCAAAGAAATATCCATTTACCACTCAAAATAACAACAGATATGTAATATGCATTATTTCTTTTTGTGTTTCTTCTCCTCTTGCTTGCTTTCTGCTATTTTTAGCAAGGCATATTTTTGTAAATGATTTTATCACTACAGTATAAATTGCCCTATTTGCTTATTATGCTTTTACACTGTCTTATTAAGGAAAAAGGAGTGTTTTTTAAGTAGTAAAATAAAATATATTAAAATAATTAAAATATTTGAGAAAAATAAAAATGTAGATTATCATAAACCAGAAGTTAGAATGGAAATCCGAAATTCATACTTGAGGGCATATATAAATTTGACTCTAAGCTTTCTACTGATTACTGTGATCAGAAAAATGCAATTAGGAAAGAAAATACATAGTTTCCATATAGCTAAGCAAAAGATTTATTCAGAAAAGGGAAGCTATTCCTTTTAGCAACACCAGAAAATCCTCCAGTGGGCTGGTCAAGAAAACCTTGTATCACTAATAACACACATTCAATCACTTCTTGAGAGTAAATATATTGAAGTCCTACATGGAACTGGTCCTTCTGAAGCCCTTCAGTGTATGCTCAGAGCATTGTAATGACATGTAATTAAAATACAGTTCTATGGATGCAGGTATACTGGAGTTTGGGCATATGGTTCTTGAATAGCCTGACTTAATTCAGGAATAAAATTTTAAAAGCAGAGAGTGTGTTTTCCCTAGGTATTGTGCAATGGACATTAGTCCCTAATGACCCTCCACTAAAAGAGGACAAATAAAAAGACTCACATTTACTGACAGTGATATAATTATAGTACAAACCACTGTAAGTGCTCTGAAAAGAATAACCTGGCTCTGGTATCTGCCAGGACTCTTCTAAATGTATTATTATATACACTAATCCATTTAATTCTCCCAATAACCCTGTGAATGAGGTAATACTATAATATCCAATTTACAAACGAGAAAACTAAGGCACAGAAAACAGTCTCACAACTATTAAATGATAGTGCTAAAAGTCAAGCCTAATCAAGTTCAAATCCAAAGCCAACTATTTTGCCCCTGTAACATGGAAGATCGTTTCAAAAAAGAAAAGGTAGGAATTATGAAGAGATCAAATTATCTTTATTTGCTGATGATGTGGAAAAGATATTTGGGTATAATTAATAAGTCAGCAGAATGACATTTGGTTGAAATGTTATTACAAGCCAGGGCTTACTTCTGCTAATTCATGTGGATAAGTTTTGATGGAAGTTCTCAAGCAACACAGGCCACCCTGTTAAGGCCCCCCACCAAGAGCTGAAAATGGGTTGGCCCAAAACATTAATCAATTATTATATAGATACCAAGGTCTATACTCTTTCTTCCTGTCCTGAAGTCAGAGAATCCCATTGTTCTATCCCCCTCATGAAGTGATTTGTTTATGCCAAAGTGAATAATACACATTTGAATAATTTATTATTGGCTTAGTAGTATGTTTTGATATCCTACTACTATAAAAGAGAGGAAACAGTAAACCAAGCAAAATGTTAGGCCACATGATATAACATATGGTTAACAAATTGCATACTGGCTCCACTAAAAGAAATACCGTATTTTCTGGCGTACAAGACGACCGGGCGTATAAAACGACCCCCTAATTTTACAGTTAAAACATAGGTTTAGGCCTATATTCGCTTATAAGACTACCCCCCACTTTCGAGGCTGTAGTCTTATACAGCGAATATAGGCCTAAACCTATGTTTTAACTGTAAAATTAGGGGTTTGTCTTATGCGCCCGGTCATCTTATACACCGGATATCTTATATGATACCCACTTAAGATAATAAATGATGTTCCATTCTGCTACCAGTAATGAATAAGAAAGTAAGTTAAGATTAATAAAGTGACATTCAAAATAACCAAATAAAACAAACAAACAAAACAAATTAACAAAATGTGAATTCTCAAATTTAACTATAACTTCAAAATAATTCTAATAAAACTCAAACAAGACTTTGGGGAAGTATGAGGAAACCATTTTAAACATTAATATAAAAGAGTAGACTCTGTAACTAGCTAAAACTACAGGGGAGGAAAATAGAAGGCCTTCTGTCACTAAATAGTAAACCATGTCACAGAGCCATTATCATGGAAGCATCACAGTACTCGATACAGGAATAGAAAGATATGACAACACAGTCTTGTACACATAGAGACTGGCATACAATTAAGGAGGTACCAAACATTGGGGCAGAAGAGATGAATTATTTAGTAGACAGCATTGGGAAAACTTGGCTTATTTTTGTGAAGGAAAATAAAATTGTATCAGTACTTATATTACACACAAATGGAAATTTTAAGTGGAATAAATACCTGGATATGACTATTAAAATATAAAACCTAAGCAGAAAACTAAGTCAAAAACCTTACTATTAAATGTAGATTTGAATATATTAGATTTAAGGCTTTTTTTTGTTAATGAAAATGTATTAAGGACTAGAAAAAATATTTGCAATGCTTAAGACAAAATATTAATATCTAGAAAATGCAGGAATTCTACAAATCAAAAAGAAGACCTAGGAAATCCAAGTAAAATGGGCAAAAGTTATAAATGAGTAGTAGTTCACAGCAAGACTGTAAAGGTGTTATGATTTATTATTGACCTACAGATATAGACAAACACAATACTAGGATTCCTTATGATTAGAATTAGATCTCAGAAAAATACCCAGTATCTGTAAATACATATGAAATAAAATCTCTTGTGCTTTCACGTACTGCTGGTAGAAGTTTAGACTGTTCCAGATAGCTGATGGCATTTAAAGAAACTAAACACACCTTTTTTAACACATATACCTCTGAACCAGTAATTTCACTCTTTGCTATATATTGTTATATATTCACTGGTCCATAGTGGATTGTTTGTTTGTTTGTTTGTTTGTTTGTTTTAATGAAAAGGGGAGTTGGAAGTAATCAAGGTATTTAGACCAAAACAGCTAGATAATAAAACTTGGATGACTGCACACCATGGTGTAGCATGAAGCATTTAGGAACAATAAACTTAATGTGCATATACCAACTCAATGGATTTGAAACACTGCTGAGTGGGACAAGTTAGGGGAAAAAATTTTAACACAAGAACATTTATTTCAATGAATACTAGATACATATAAAATATAACTGTTACCATTTCTTACAGATATGTACTTGTCCAAGGGCATATGCTCTTGACAGAGTAGTACGGCTGTCAGTAGAAGAAGAAAGAAAAATAAAAGTAGAAATGATGGCTCAAAAAGAAAAAAAATAATGAATAATAAAACAAAAATGGGTATTTGTATTGGCTATTATGCTACATAACAAATCCTCTCTGTATTTAGTGACAAAACAATGTTTATTGCATTCACAGATATGGAAATTAGGAAATCAGAAAGGCCACATTATGTCTGAGGATTCAGTTTAGTAGATTTAAATGGCTAGAGATGTAGTAAATACCTGGGATTGGATGATTTATGTTTCAAGATGATGTCTTTACTCACATATTGTGAATATGTAAAAAGATGATTGAAAGGCTGGCCCACCCAAAACTGGTCATTAAAATACTTATACATGGCCTCTCTATGTGGCTGAAGCTTCTCCCAGCCTGACAGATGTATTCAGGGAGGGAACATTCTAAGAGAGTTTTCCAATGAAATGGTTGTTCCAAGAGAAATATGTGGAGACTGCACAGTCTTCAATGGCCTATCCTTACCTCAGAAGTTATACAGTATCCGTTCTATCATATTTTATTGGTCAAAAAAGTCACAAACCCCACTCTGATATAGGAAATGAAGACATAGACTCCACCTCTAAATAGCAGTGGTTAAAAAAAAGCATGTGGGATTGGAGAGATTGCTGAGGACCTCTTTGGAAAATGCAATCATAGATAATGATAATGTTCCATAAACTGTAATATGTAGTACGTTTAATCAACACTGCTCAGTTTTACTCATTACAAAAAGAAGCAGCAGAAGGAGAAGAAGAGGAGGATGATAAGGAAGAGGAGGATAAAGAGGAAGAAGAGGAGGGGGGAGGAGAAGAAGGGGGAGGAGGAGAAACCTGAGATAAATTACAGGGTTGTGTGAAAGCTTCAGATTAAGGTGAGCCCTTGAGCTGACACCTAGATTTAGTTGGAAAAGAGGTAAGAGTATTGCAAGTAGAGTCAACACAACATGTCAACAAGTAGTGAGAAGGAGTCATGGTTGTGATATACATTAGGAAGTAGAACATGTTGAGTATGATTGAGGAATAGAGAAAGAGAGAAAGGGAAAGAAAGAGAGAGAGAGAGAGAAAGATATCTGGGTAATTTAGGTAATATGAAAAAAAAATACTTCTTATTCTAAGATAGAAGAAAGCAATGGGAGATTAAAAAAAAATAACAACTAAATGCATATTTTGACAAGATTCCTCTTTCTGTAGTTTGGCAAATGAGTAGAAGCAAAACCAGAATAGGTATAGAAAGACCAATTTGTAGAATATTAAAGTAATCAGAGAGATTAAAATTGCGTGAAATAAAATGGAAACAGAGAAGTAAAAAGATATATACCTGTTCTGGGTAGTAATATCTGTAGGAATGCTAATGCACTGCATTTTGAGAGAGAAGGAAGTAAGAATTATTAAGGATAACTTCTAAACTGAGTATCTGCATAGACCCAACTTTTTCTAGGAAAGAAAGCTGGTTAGGGGCAATTTATAAACTCAGGCTTGATCATGAATTTTGAGTATTTAGGGCTCACAGTAATGGCCTCAGATAAAGTAAAATTTAGAAGACCTTTTTGTAAGTATAATTTGCTATGAGTCTGGAAGAACATTACCTGTGAGAATTGTAAAGCTCAATTAAACCAATGATTCCTAAAATATTTGATCACAGTTTTCCTTTTGTTTTATCATCTATAAAAATTATATGAAATAAATGAAATGAATAAATACTTTAAAATAATGTTTTAAAGAAGTAGGTGGATACATATTCATCAGGTAACTCATCACACTTTCATTTGGGCCATCTTTTAAACTGTTTGGAAAGGCAATTTCTCGGAAATTTTTAAAAATGATAGGCAGTTGGAATCCATAGTGGTTGGCAAATTTAGGGTCGCATTTTAATGAACTAGTCTAGTTTGAAAGAAGAGTGATATCATCTTGAGAAAACTGACCTACCTGATATTAATAATGTTTATAGCTAAAAGTTATTGAGACTTTAAAATGTTTAGCACTTTACATGGTCTGACTCCTATATTCATAATAATCCTGAGTTAAGAAATAGTATTATTTTCACCTCAAAGACTAGGAAACAAATATTATACTATATGCTATAATATATACTTTTATAGTATACATTATAAAAGACTATCTGTAATAATATACCTAGGATATAAATTTAAGTGATTACTATCCATATCAAAGAAAACCCAATATCTTCATGAAAGGAAGACATCAAAGTATTCATGAGAAGCTCTATCTACTATTTTATATCACTTTTCCAAAACATAATGACATGTATATAATAGGGTTTAATTAGATTTGAAAAATTAGAAAACTGCAAAGCCTAATCTCTTTGAATGAATCTTAAAAAATTAATCAAGTAGAGTATTTCAGATGAATTTTTTCTGTCTCATTTGGAATGAGATGTGGAGGGTAGACAAATTGTGAATTATTTGGCTATGATACCATGAATAATTTCTGAGTGAAAAATATCCAGACATGAGACTTGGAATGTGCCTCTTAATCAATTTTTGGAGCATCTTGTCTGTTTTCAAGCCAGGAATGTTGCAATTGGGTAAGGATTCATTATATACTAAAATGTCTTATTTTTAGCACATTTCTTGGTAGAGATTTTTGAAAGGCCTTGCATTTAGCAAATGGAAGCATAATACTTTTACGGTGAGGTTCAGAAAAGAATTCAAAGTAATTTTTCAATTTTTATGGAAATTGTTTAAATAAAAAATATATCCTTTGCAAACATTTTTAAAATAACATTTTATGATAGATATTTTTGCTTGTATTAATAAGTAAAGTTGGGAAAGCTGGGATGGCTTAGTGTGTTAAGCACTCGCTTTGAAGCCCCAGGGACCGAGGATCAAATCCCGCCCCGGCCCATGCGGACCCAGATGCTGAACTGGGGTGTGCTCCCAGTTCAGTTCTTGCCAGGACCTATGTGGGAGGCTCCCGGCCCAGTTCCTGCCCTGTGCAGCCCTGTGCTCACCTGTGGAGTGAAACTATATGGAAAAACTGATGTCAACTATGGAGACTGCTCTCAGCCCTCCCCCTTCTCTCTGTCTCTGTTTCTCTCTGTAAAAAATCAATAAAAATAAATCTTAAAAAAAAAAAAAGTAAAGTTAAAATACTAAATGATACATATTAACTGGGCATAAAATGATACATAGGTCCACACATTAGGAGTATGTTCTGCTGTCAAATGAGAACATACATTTAAATATTTTGATAAACTGATATTAATAAAAACTATTTAACTTTCTGATTGATTGGGAATGATCTCTGGTACAGAGTAGGTTTATAATTACTTATTTTGTATAGCATCTAGTACTACTTGTGTTAGACTTGTACACTATCAATGACATTTTTTAGCCTTCAGGGAACTCTGTCACTCTACCTGTAAGTAAAAAAGAAAAGGAAGCTCTGAAAAAGACCTGATATTCAAATGCTCTCAAACAGAGTACTTGCAGCATCAAATTATGTTAATAGTCCACAGAGGTTAACTTCTAGTGAGACTAATAGAATTATAAATAAAAATGAACTATAAACACATTTTCTTTCCTTAGCTCTCTTCTGTGTAAAACATATTTTGCATTCCTTTCTACAATGTAATTTGTATGGAAATATAAAGTCTAATTTTTTTCCTTTTTAAAATATGTTAAATATTTACTTCTCTTCTTGAATACTTAAGCAAGAAGAGTAGAATAAACAAAAAGAAAAACGGGAGATGTCTGGCTTAAGAATTCTCTGCTTCTTTCTACCTTATATGTTGTTATTCTATTCCTCATTTCTCCATAGAATTTTTATGTTGCAGAAGAAAAGAATCATAGTATAGTCTCAAGGAAAACACACTTAGGAACAACCACTGCCTCTGTTTTGAGCTAGTATCTTAAGGTAAAACTTTAAGAAAGGTCCTCAAATATAACACATGATTTGACCTAGTTCCCCAACATAGTAGCCTGAGTAGAATCTGTAATCTAGTACTGAAAAGTAATACAAAGCACATGTACCTCAAGCATTGTCTTCAATAAAAATACAAATCAAATTTAGCTATCAGAGTAAATCTAAAACAGTAAAAAACATAAAATACTTAGATTATAAATCTAAAAATTACATTCCATACAGTTCCCTCCCCAAATAAAATCCTACTGATCTATATTAAAACATTAAAATTCAGATAATTTTGAAAACGTGGAAGTAAATAAGCCCAGAACTGCAGTGTTATGCTTGACTTCCAGTCCCCATAATTCTTAAATTATACCGTGGACATCCTTTTCAGTTCACAATTTATCAATCTTAACTTTTCTTCTGTATCTTGTAAAGTGGAAAGAATCTCTTTTTGGTAGTTAAGCTGTCTCAGGATCAAGTAACTTTAAACAAACAAACCCCTTTTTGTCCGTCTGCCTGATTATCTGGGTCTTACCATATTCCTATTATCAAGTCCCTGCCCTAAACATCCCTTTTCTTGGTTTCATGCTAGTACATGATTTCAGTCTTTGACTTGCTAATCTACTTAACCTGGTATACTGGTTCCTTTGAGACTCATCCTGTCCTTATGAGTATTCCTTTGAACTTCAGAAATGTGTCCTCATCATTGCTTTTTCTTCGCTGAGATCTCTCTATCTGCTGTTCAGCCCACCAAGACCATTCATTGCCTATCTGGACCCCAAAGCTTTCTAGGAGAATGTTAAGTTTTCCTGATCACATGTTGAAATTCTCAGGAGTTGTTTCT
Source organism: Craseonycteris thonglongyai (assembly GCA_004027555.1). NCBI lineage: Eukaryota > Metazoa > Chordata > Mammalia > Chiroptera > Craseonycteridae > Craseonycteris > Craseonycteris thonglongyai. The sequence goes on from PVKE010024903.1 coordinate 23,206, forward strand.
TGATGAATTTCCACCCAATATTTTCAGTTATTATTAAATCCAAACCCAGGCTCTATATGCCCGGATAGAGTGCCTGTGGTGTGAAAAAATCACAATGTTTGGTTCTGATATTTTACAGGTGTTTGACTTGGCCTATTTACTTGACCTCTCTCAGATTTATTTCTTCCCTATTCAAAATGAGGATGAGATAACAATATCTCATTTATACAGAGTTGGTTATAGAGATATGAAAATCATATGCAT
>PVKE010024904.1:0-23452 GCA_004027555.1 Craseonycteris thonglongyai
AAAGAAAAAATTTTATAATGTTTTAAGAAAGTTTACAACAAAGGATTTTGTTGGACTACATTAAAAGCTGTCTTGGGCCACATGAAGCCTGCGGGCTGCATGTTGGACAAGCTTGGCTTTTATAGCATGAGAAGAGATTTTTACCTTCCAAATGACCAGGATTTTTCCATTTCTGTGTTTCTGTAACTTCTTTAATTTTTGTATTTTTCTTCAACTGAAGACTGATAAAACGTGTTTTCATTAAGGTTTTTGGTATGATGGTGTTCTGATAACAATTAAATTGCAATTATCAGAGATTGATTTTTTTAAACCATGAATTTAGTCATTCCAAAAAAATTGAGAATAGATTTTTTATAGTAGTGTTACCAAAACCTTTCATCTATTATATAAGAGAAAGCAGCATTTTAAGAAGATTATTTCTTTTGTGACCTTAGCATTTACATTAATTTACATCTGCTTTATGGGTTCATGAATCAAGTTTTTTAAATATTATCTCCTCATCTGTTAAAAATCCCTATGCATAATAACATGAGGTAAAATCTGTATTCATAATTCTTTTTATGAATATAAAGTAATTGACTTTGTATGAAAATTTAAAGAATTAAGCAGAACAGAATCTATTCTTGAAAGATGAATAAACATTTTATCCTCATTTGAAATTTGGCATTGATTTTATAGCTATTAATTATACAATAAAAAATTATAAAAGTGGCCTTTCACAATATTATTAGGATAGTTATCAAGCCAAAGTTTTTCAATGCAAATGTGTATTCATTTTTATCTTTCTTATTGCATAACTTTTTACAATGTTGCTCTCTGTTTGCCTACTGGCTCAGAAAAATTATTTTCATTGTATGTTGTGCCTTGATAAAATTTATTTAAAGAGAAGCATTTGTGCAAATACAGTTTAAATAAATGTGTGTGCTTATTCCATTGGCCTAAAGGGTGTTTCCATTCTTTGCCACGTCCGTGGCAGCATCCTCTATGGAAAGGTGAGAGGTATAATATTCTGATCCTGAGCTTAGTCAAATGACTTATTTTGGCCAATGAAATGGTAGCAGATTTGACACAGGTAGAAGCAGGAAAGAGGCTTATAACATCAGGTTTGCTCACTCTTGCCCTTCTGCTATTGCCATGAATTAGATACACTCAGCTTTATGTGTTGGTCCCAGAAAGAGGATGAAAGACACACTGAGCAGGGCCCACTTGATCCAATTTTCCCAGACAAGGCCAACCTATATTAGCCAATAGCCTTTCAAACCTAGGAAATGAGTGAGCTCATCTACGATCAGCCAAACCCCAAACTCATAATTTGAGAGCTATTATAATAAATGATTGTTATTTTAAGCACTGTGTTTTGGAGCTAACTTACACAGCAATAGTCAGTTGGCACAGTGATAAAATGGCCACTCAGATAAAAATTTCATTACGTAGAAATGAAGAGAAAATGGAGCAGCTATCTGTGGAAAACAAAAACAAAGATGCTTTGAGAACGCTTTTTGGGTTTTTGCTCCTCCTAAGATTGCCCTAATAATGATCATACCACTAATACTCGTTTTGTCCACAATTTGTAAAGTACATTGCCCATTCATATTAATTTTCTCATGTGACTGTCAAAAATTATATAGTAGATGGACAGATAGTTACAAAAGTAAACCCAGGACTTCTTGACCCTAATTCATTTCTTTATTACTAACTTTCTCCAGTACATTTTTATATAATAGACTATTACAGAGGAGAGCAGAGCAAGAAGTTCAGATGACAATGACAAATACAAACGATACTATTACATATCAGTAAAGGGGAAAAGTTACATTTTTGAATGCTGAACAAAGTCATGTTTGCCTGCAGGAAGAAATCAGTACAAACAAAGCCAAAAAATGACCAAAAAATGTCTTCTTTAGAGAGCTATGCTATCAAATACACAATCCAGGTCTGAAAGAATGGCTGTATCTATAGAATAGCAAATTGTCATGACCACAAAATGTAATAGGTAAATGTATAATAGGGGAAGCTGGGATGGTTCAGTGGGTTAAGTGCTCACTTTGCACCGCCGGGGACCAAGGATCGAATCCCGGCTCCAGCCCGTGTAGACCCATATGCTGAACTAGGGAGTTCCCCCAGTTCAGTTCTCTCTCTGTCTCTGTCTCTGTATCTCTCTCTCTCTCTCTCTCTCTCTCTCATCAAAAACCAATAAAAAATGTATAATAATTTCTTTCAAATAATATAGTAAATTTAGGCAAATGTATCTAAATCATTTGATTAGAAGATAGTTTTAAATATAGGTTTCTGACTTCAAATGAACTTTCATACATATTACTTAATCTGAAAAAAACTAATAACATTCACTGTCACATGAAAGCTAAAATATAGTTGGTAACAGTATGCCTTTACAAAGAGAATTTTATCAGAATATGAGTTCTAGAAACAATGTTCTCTTCAAGACTTTCAAATATAGGGACATTTTTGTCTACTTCCTCATAGTTACAGGAAAGTTGTTTAAATATTTCATGAAATACATTCTTTTGATGATATCATACACTTTGAACTGAGAGAAAAAATTAACCTGAATCCACTCCAAAATTTTCCCTTACAGAACTACGTTCCACATAAGCAACACAATGTTCTAGCTTCTAAGCACTGTATAGAAAAAAGAAATTCACGTGTGACCTCTGGCTGTATGCATTAAATCTATGTGTAGGCAAATAAAATAATTTTAAGAAATATGTATACTATTGGTAAGTTAAGAAACCATTTTGAAACACTTATGATGTTTTATTCTATACCAGTAATTAGCACAAATAGGTCCAAGTGTATCTGGTGAAAGAAAGGAAGAAAGAAAGAAAGGAAGAAAGGAAGAAAGGAAAAAAGAAAAAAAGAAAGGAAGAAAGAAAGAAAGAAAGAAAGAAAGAAAGAAAGAAAGATTCTTAATTCTTTCATTCTGATTTATTTCACTTAATAAGATGTTTTCAAGGTCCGTCCATGTTATCACAAATTGCTATATTTCATCTTTTCTTATTGCTGAGTAGTATTTCATTGCATAAATGTACCACAACTTCATTATCAGGTTGGGGGGAGTAGGGAGGGGGAATCAAACATATGGTGATGGAAAGTGAGCTGATTCTGGGTGGTAAGCACATAATACAATGTAGAATTTTACACCTAGAAACAATGTAATTGATATCAATCAATGTCACCCCAATAAATTTAACAATTAAAAAATAATAATAATAATAGAAAGAAAGAGAGAGAGAAAAAAAAAAAGGGAAGAACGAACCAAGTCGAAATGTAGAAAGAAAGTCTTTCTCAGAGCACAAATGACAATATCCAGAAGCCCCAGGTAGGTGAAGAAGGAAATTTTAGAGAGAAAGTCTTCGGAGACTGCAAATGTCAGAAGCTATTAAAACCGCAAAGATGGCTTCCGGAAACTGTTTATTTCTGAAAGTGAGTGGGGAAATCTTAGGGCTGAAAGGAAAAAGAATAGAATGAGTTTCCAGCGTGTCTTGGGATTCAAAGCTTCGCTTTACAGGATACTTTCTCACAGTAGAAGATGAAAATAGAGAGAATATAAAAGAGTTTCTTTCTAATATCCGAAAGGGAAGAGGAGTTGTCAAATTTAGTGAGAAAGGTCAGAGTCCTGACAGAAGTTTTTTTTTCATGTTCACTGGAGTTGAGTTGGTTGTTTTGGTGTCTGAAAGTTCTTCAGCCTACAAAACTTTGAGGTCCTAGAGGAAAGTTTCTAACACTAACAACAAGAACAAAAATTCTGTTTTGCACAGTTCCTTGTAAAGGTAGACATGCCACTAATGCATAGTGATTAGTCAGTGCTACACTGCTTCTGTACAGAAATAAAAATATAAAGTGGTATGACTGGTCTAAGCTCATTTTTAGAGGCACCAAAATACTATCATTGCATCATCATCATCACCATCATCATCAGTGATGAGAGGTTAGGGAAAGAATCAAATAAATTATAAAGAGATAGTTATAGGCTTTTTTTTTTTCTTTTCTCTTTCCTCTCACCTCTCTTCAACAATACTTCTCCAGGGTATTCTTTCTAGGGACATTCTCTGCCAGGGTCCGTCTTATATGTAAAGTTGTTTTATAGGTTAACTGTCCCATAAGTTTCTGTATTTTCAAGCACTGAATGGAGAATAGCTCACCGCATCTTGGAATCTAAGATGCAGAGGTTTACAGTCCTAACCTTACCCCAAATTTGGCATATGAAAAAAATTATTAAATACTGACCATCATATACATTTCTCTTACATTGGAATTAGAAACAAGAACAGTTTTTATATTTTCTTTGTATTTTATTTCCACATTGAAAACCAGTCTGATTTGCTTCCAACTCAAAGAGTATTTATGTAAAATTAAGTGAACTCAGCAGTAATTGGCACTTTATTTTTTCAAAATAGAAAAAGGGTTAAAATGAGGTCATTGGAGTGAGTTCTAACTCAATCTGTTTGGTTCCTTATAACATGAGGAGCATAGAACACATTAGGAGACACTAAGATGTGTGTGTAGAGGGGAAAAAGCCATCTGCAAACCTAGGGGAGAGGTTTCAGAAGCTGAACCTGAGTTTCTATTGTTTCAGCTACCCAGTTTGTGGAATTCTGTTATGGCAGCTATAGGATCTACTTGAATCTGATAGGTGGTATGAGGATTATTTTACACTGGAAACTTAAAATTCAACAAAAAACAAAAAGAGGACTTTCAGAGCTTCTTTTGTCTCCAAAAGTAGCAAATTCTGAGAAATGAGACTCATAAATTCCCTCTTTGAAAAGTCTACTCTCAGGAAACAGAACAAGGGGAAACCTACCACAAATTCCCTCTCTGGGTGAGTTACAACTCCATAAACAACATGAAAAGACAACACCTGTGCAAAAACTAGATTTCCCATTTGTTCTGCTAAAAATTCATTTGTCTTTTAAAAAGACTGATTTGTTTTTTCCATAAAAACCTTCTCTTCCTCCTCCCTTCCCCCAACTAACAAGGTATTATTAAAGCCTCTAATTTTAATCACTAATCAAGCCTCTATTTCTTTGGTTGGTTGTACACAAACTTTTTTTCTCCAATTAATCGGTCCTTTGTCAATTTAATTTGCAGGCCTCAGAAATTGAAACTAAGAGGGTGGAGAAAGTTTTCATCCCCAACAAAGCCCTAGCAAACTAATATAACATCAAATAGTGATCTATTTGGCTAAGAAAAGAAAGCAAGAGTATGGATGCTTCCTGAGTTTAATGGCCATAGAAAATGTGTTTGAAGAGGTGACATTTGAGCTGAGACATGAATTAAAAGATGATTTGAGGAAGCTGACATTTGAGCTGCTCACTAAATTGTAAGATGACTTGGAGAAAGAACGAACTCTAAAGTGCAAAGCCCCTAAGGCAGGGCAGGCTTGGTGTGCTCTGGGAAAGAAAAGGCCAAAGTTAATGGAATAAACTGGTCTAAGATGAGAAAGAGGACAACCCCTGTCTCTGGGCTTTGTAGGCAGGGTAAGGATTTTGGTTTTCATCTTTATTTTGAGACAAACTATTAAAGGATCTAAAGTAATCCACTTAAGTCAAGTCTAGATTTAAGCAAAAATACTGTAAAAGACACACAGAGAGGGTTCAGTTTTCTAAATACTCCACGAGTATAATTTTGCAATCATACTACTCAAATGTGGGTAGCCATCTTTTCTCCAAATCCCATTTGCATTTTTAATATTGTGCTCAAAACTTTCAAAGAAAAATTTTACTAGTGTACTTTATTATACTTTACAAAAAGGAAGTTCACTTTTAAACCATCTTTTCAAAATAAGCAACATGCCCAGAGATAAACTATACTAAATCTCTCATATTTTATTCCATTTAAAATAAATCAGTTCTGTATTATGTAGTCATTATAAAGTCCACAGCTATTTGGTTAATTGGATTATAGCATAAACATAATGGTTGCTTGCAACTGATAATTTGTGAGTTTTTGCTTAGATATCTGTCTTCTTCATATGGCAACATAATAGAGAAAATAAATTGGTACAAGGATATATGGCAGAGTGCTAATAATTTAAAAATTGATTGTTGTTAATAAAATATAAGTGAAGAGTATTGGAAGAAAATTATTTTAGAAGGGAAATATAACTTACTAATATGAAATCCTTAGAATGAGAGATGCACATCTGAAGATACTGCATGTTAGACATCTCTAAGGAGGAACTCAGCTTTGTTTCTATTATTTGGTTACCAATTGGGCATATTACACTTATAACCTAATGTGAACACTGATGACAATCAATTTGATTTATTATAGTAAACAAATTTAAATGTTCCTTATAGCTATAGGTTGGTGAGTGAATATTTGCTACTACTTTTGCAAGAATGTTTAAGCAGTAATGGGCTGTAACTCCTTGGTACAGTAAGCCCATTCTTTTAGAAATTCAGTTAGCATTCAGTATTCAGTAGTGTGTGTATGCATTATATATAAATTCTTTATCATAATCTGGCCCAAAGTAGCTGTGACTATTTAGAAATTTAGGGTTCCTGAGCCATTCTGCCTACAAGAGCTTGTTTGTTTCCATAATGGACTTAATGTGTGCTCTTGTGGTTATACGTATTGTGCTTAAAATTATCTCTGACGTGAGTCCTTTATTTCAGGCTGTAATTTCTCTAATTTAAATGATTTACAAAGTGTACAATTATAAGGCTAATCAAAGCTGTCATGTACTTAAATTCTTAAACACATTTTTCTCCACAAATTAACAACGTTCTTTACATAATGGGAACTGAAATCTAACTGTTCACTTAGAATACATAAAAAAGAAACAGAAGAGACAGAAATTAATGTTGATTTCCTACTTTGTGCCAGGTATGGTGCCCATTGCTCTGGATCTTCAGGTACTCTTCACAACACTTTCTTGAGTTGGTTATTATTAAAATGACATAATTTACAAGACCAGTCTTCTAGAAGTCAAAACCACATCTGGTCATGTAAATTGCTATCCACAAAGATATAAAATGTGTTGACCCAAAGTCAGTAGAGTTAGAACACATTTAGATATTTTTCTCACAATAATAATAGAAAATAAATAAATAAAATAATTTATTCTAAATGAAGAAAATTAAGTATAATTTTTAGTTTGCTCATAGTTCTCAAAGCTTCTTATAAATCTTCCCCCTTAATGTCTCTGCCATTCCGTAAGGTATAGAAAATCATTAACCTGATTTCCATTACATAAGTAAAGATATTACTATGCAAGTTTTTGTCAAAACCACACATGGAATAACTTGTAGAGTGAGGACTTAAACCTGGTACTTTGATGCCTATTACTGTTTTTACTATAATATTTTGAGAAACTTATGGATATTTACTGAGACATCCCACTACATTAGGCTTTGGTGAAGTCTAAGTAGCTGAAAGTAGAAGACAAGTACAAAAAGAATAGTTCTCCCTGCAAAATTAGCTCACAATTAAGGTACTTTATTTTGGCTCTGTTCACACCACTCACCCTGACAGGGTCCACTTGCTCAGACTGCCAGAACCAAATACCTAGCAGGGGTGTCCAACTTTTTGCCTTCTCTGGGCCACATTGGAAGAATAATTGTCTTGGGCCCCACATAAAATACACTAACACTAATGATAGCTGATGAGCTGGAAAAAAAAAATGCCAATTTGTGTTGGGCCTAATTCAGTTGTCCTAGGCTGCATGCAGCCCACTGGCCGCAGGTTGGACAATATTGACTTAGAGCCAAAAAATTCTCCTGGGATTCTTTTATAATATGCCTATTTGATGATTCAGATCAACATTAAAATATTTCCTGTAATTTTATTTTTTAAATAATGATGAAAATGTAATGTATTTGAATCTGATTTTCTAAACATATATCTTTAAAGAACAAAATATTCTAAAAGTGATTTATGATTATTAGTCAAATATTTCCATCACCAAAGAATGAAGATGCACAAATTTTTTACTGAGATAAATAATCTACAATTTGAACCTTCTATTTATTATCTAGACACATTTTTCTTATTATCCTTATAAAATAGCAATGTTTTTTGTTAAAATCTAAAAATTAAAATGTTTTGGCAAAAAAAATTGGAAAAACTATAATGAATCTAAACAAAAAACACATTCAGAATAAAAGCAAAATATATGAGGATTTCTTTGGCAAGTAAAAGAATTAACTTTTGAGAGGGATTTCTAAACTCAGATTTTCAGTGAAATTGAGAAAAATGATAAACATGAAGAGTACATTATTAATTAGCTATTGGAAAACAGTAATTAAATAAATATGCCCTCCTTACTTTCCTAAGATTCATAATATAACCAAAATAGATTTTGTTGGTGATGAAAAAACATTTCACATTTAATTTCCAGAGGAATATTAAGTTCTCCAAAGAACATTTTAGAATATAATGTTAATATCAAACCAAAGAGTTAAATCCTCCTAGAAGTTGATTATCATTAGAAATTTCAGACCCTTAAACATCTCATATCTGTGTTTCATTATTGTAGATGACAGATTGCTCTAGGCTCTGCCAGATCCACTATTTTTTGCTTGTAGTTTAAATAATAGGTTGTTGTTAGATCAATATAGTAAGCAGAATAAGTCGTGAAGCTCAGAAAGATAAAAGAATTTTGTTGCTATCCATCTCATCACATAATTTTTCCATCATTGCTTCTAGAATTGAATGTATGCCTTCATGAATATCAGATATAAATATAAATTGCAAAAATAATAACCAATATAGTTACAAATGTTTACTAGTTTATTTTGTTTACATTTTCTCACTTAAATCTCAGTGGCTTTGATACATTCACCCAGAAGTGCAACTACCACTTCTATCTAGTCCCAAAACAATTTTTTTTTCTTCAAAAGCACCCTGACACATTCAGCAATTCTGATCTCCCCTCTTCCCAGACCCTGACAACAATCTCCTTTCTGTATTTATGGACTTGCCTATTCTGGATATTTTACAAAAGGTCACATGTTGTTATTTTGTTGTGGTGTTTATGTAAATATCAAACAAAAGTATCATAACTTGTAAAATAAAATAAATTTGTACCTTATATAATCCCTCAAGTCTTAATTTCATGTGAACTTGGATCAAATAAATTTAGTAAAAAATAATTTCTTTATTTAAAGTAAATGCATCCAATGAACAAATATTTCCTAGGGTGCAATTAAAAAGCATTAATAAAATAAATCAGTTTAATTACTTTGCAGTACCCATATTTTATATTTCACAATTAAATAGTACTTATTGTGTGACCCAGGAGTATGCTAAGTTTCTTACAAATATTAGTTGCTATAATCCTCATTTCCACTCTATGAGAAAGGTATTATTATTTCCTATTTCATAAATGAGAAACCTAAGGCATAAGAGATTAAATAGCTCCTCCAAGTTTATGCAGCTAAGTAGAAAGTCCAGTCAGTCCGGCTCCAGAATCTATTGTCTTAAAGTAACATGATTGTTCTCATTTATTGATTCTCCACTCTGTAAGAGGATGATCAATCACCAACCGTAAGCATGGGACTCACAGTGCCAGGCAAGGAATGAGTATAGTTTCCTTTCCCAGTGACTCTGGGTTGGCCTCATGACATACTTTGGTCACAGGAATGAGCAACTGTGATGGATGCACAGTTCTAAGCAGAGACCTCAAGAGCCCTATGTGTTTCAATAAACTCCTTTTCTCTCTGGCACAAAATGCCATCTCCTAGATCTGGGATGGACGATCTTTCAGCTGAGGGCTCACAGCAAAAGACAGACACAGAAAGAAAATCCTGCAGACCCTAACATGCAATGTGAGAAATAATAAACTTGTAATCCACTGAAGTTCATGGGCCTATTCCTACTTAGGTGAAATTGACCAGTGTAGTTTTTAACCACTGTTCTCTCTTTTCTTTCATATATCCTGTCCATTTATTAAACATCGAAGTAATACTTAAGACATGGAATGTTTTAGTGCTGCAGCATCACAGCATCATTTCTTTTTGAAAGGAGACATTGTTTCATCAATTTCATTTTCTCATTGAAAAAAAAAATGTAGGGGAAGCCAGGATGGCTCAGCGGCTTAAGCACTCACTTCACAGCCATGGGGTCTAAGGATCAAGTCCTGTTCCCAGCCCTGGCCCATGTGGACCCATATGTTGAACTGGGGTATGTTTCCCATGTGGAAGGCCCCCATTTGGTTCTTGCCTCCCACCCCCCACCCGGTTTGGCCCCTGGCTCGAGGGGGCGTGCCTCCCATGTGGGAGGTCCCCAGCCCAGTTCCAGCCCTATGCAGCCCCCACCCACCTGTGTGGAATAAAACTATGTTAAGAACTGATGATGTACAACTATGGAGACTGCTCCCCCTTCTCTCTGTCTCTCCCTGTCTCTGTCAAAAACAATAAAATAAATCTTTTTTAAAAACGTATACTTAGGGGAAGCCGGAATGGCTTAGTGGGTTAAGCACTCGCTTTGCAACCCTGGGGACCAAGAGTCGAATCCTGGCCCTACCCCGTTCTGACCCAAATGCTGAACTGTGGTGTGCTTCCCATGCAGGAGGCCCCCAGTTCGGTTCTTGCCCCCTGGTTTGGCCCCTGGCTCGAGGGGGCATGCCTCTCATGCAGGAGGCCCCCAGCCCAGCTCCTGCTCTGCATGGCCCCCGCCCACCTGTGTGGAACAAAACCATGTCGAAAGCTGATGAAGTTCAACTATGGAGACTGTTCTGGGCCCTCTCCCTTCTCTCTGTCTCTCTCTGTCTCCGTCTCTGTCTGTCTTTGTCAAAAGCAATAAAATAAATCTTTTTAAAAAATGTATACTTCTTTTCAATTATCACTGGACAACTGAAGTATCTTCTGGCCATTTTAATACAAACTCTTCATGGAAAATTCAGTATACCTTCAAAACTGCAGACTGTTTAAAGTTGAATGGTGTTATGTTTATTCTTAGATCTTTCAAAGAATTTAAAAAGCTAACTCGCTTAATCCTTATTGTATGATTTTAATAACAAAACACAAGTGGTCAAGCAAAGTTTTCCATTTTTGTTTTGTTTATACCATGCATGAATATCCATATTAACTATTGGAATTAGTCCAAATCTTCTATGCTTTTTTTTTCTGTTTATTTTTATTTTGTTTCAGAAATAATTATATTTACTTTTTTTTTCTCAATACTGGCAACCACAACAGAGTACTTTCTAAGACTTAACACAAGGCCTTGCCTATCCTAAAAATTTAATAAAGGTATAAAAAATTTTACTTATTGAATTCTTGGTTAAATGAACAAAATACACATATCAATTTATGAAAATGGGCGAGCATTTAGAAAAACTTAAAATAGAAAATACAGCATGTGTAGATTTCTTTCTGCTGGTATACAAAATACTTACTCTCCACTGAGTTTCTCTCTTTTCCTTTTAGAATTTGTCTACCGCAGCTGTGTCATAGCTCGCTCATTCTGTCATTCTCTCATTCAAAATAATAGGCCAAAATGTTTCCTTCAACTGTTTTCAATTTCTTCAAACCTCTGAGCTTTGCTTCTAACAAGGACCCATTTTTATTGACTCTTAAGTGAAGGATCAAGTATTTTTTTTTAAGATATTTTGTTTCTTCTGAAAAATAAATTATTACTCTTTAAAAAAGTTTTCTCATTGATTACCTATATTTATTAACTACTATAGGCCAAGCTGAATGCTTTGTTATCCTCAAAAGTATGTTTTCAAAACTTTAGATTACTAGAGGGTCATTTTTTTTTAGGGATTTTTCTTCCCATGAATCATGTAACATGTTATGATTCATCAATGTATGTTCATCAGAATTTTATCCAGAACTGAGTGTTCCACCATATCCAAAACGTTAATAAGAAGAACAATTTTTTAAGGAAAAAATTACTTATTTTAAATTCAAAAAATTAATTTTTTTTTTTGACAGAGAGAGAGAGAGAGAGAAAGAGAGACAGAGACAGAGAGATAACTGAACTGGGGGAGCTCCCAGTTCAGCATGTGGTTCCTCACGGGCCAGGGCCGGGATTCGATCTCCAGTCTCCAGTGCTGCAAAGTGAGCACTTAACCCACTGAGCCATCCTGGCTTCCCCAAAAAATTAATTTTTAAGAGTTCCAAAACTAATGAAAGAACAAGTCACTAACCAGAAATATTAATTTAACCTTCAGTTTTCAAAATCTGGAATATATTAAATGCTTTGGTTTTGGATGGCTTGAAGTATAGTTGTCTGGTTTTAAACGTTATTTTTTATATGTTACACCAAGATCATAGCTGGATACAAGATTATTTGAATAAATGCCTAAAGAGAAGAATGACTGCACTTGGTATTTGCAATTGATGTGGGAACCTACTGAAAATTCTTTCTGAACTGTATATTTGTGTAGTTGCCATAAAAGAATTAAAATAAAACATTATTTTATTGAATTTATTTCTGGACAAAAACAAATTTTCTTAAAATGTCATGTTATTAGAAGAGTAGGTGACTTATAAGAATATCATCTCATGTACATATTAGAACTCTGAGTTGGTGACTTCAATTGCCATGTTGAGTACATTGTTCTTACGGAGATTGAAGTACAAAGGAAAAGGACTTAGGAGAGCTATAATGGTGGCTTCTCGTTGACGGCAGCAAACTGGCTGCATGTTAGCTCCAGTCTCTTAATTTGGTATGTTTTTTGCATATGTTTTCTAATAGAGTTTGTTTAAAGAAGTCCATAAGTAAGGGAGTCTACTCTTTGGTGCTTTGTTGTTACAGGAGGCAAGAACAAAATTCTGCTACCCTAACTGATTAATACATACATTCAGAAAATCTGACTCCAATGCTTAAGAGAAATAGTGTAGAAAAGGTGAGAGAGGAACAATTTCCAATTTATTATCCTTTCTTGTTTATTATACTCTGCATTTATTTTCTACAAGAAATATATTCAATTTTCCTGTTAAGAACACTTCAATTACCAGACTTCCCCTATCAAAATTTTCTAAATAATAAAATGTGACAGGCTTTTGTCAATTTCTAGAATTATCAGCATTTTATTTTAAGTAAAAGCAAACAAGTCGTTATCATCAACAGTGGTTTATATTGAGAATCAGCACACTTCCATTTGCTGGCAAAGCCAGCCATCTATGTAGAATACAACTATAATTAGGACAGAGACATTGTGCAGAGTAGGTCAGAGATAAGTATAGCAGAAATGTGTCGAGGCTACAATAATTAGGCAGTGTGAAGCATTAATTGGTTTCTGTTTGTTTTTTACCAAAGCCAATCTACTTACAGCCACAAAAACTAATCTATTTTACCATATTGTTTAAGTGATGATTTAGCTGTAGAGCAGCGTGTGTACAAACCAATCAATGATTTCCAAAGACATCGGTGAACCCTGAGGATATGTTCCCAGGAGTGTGTCATGGCAGCAGAGTAACTATTTGAATTAGTTCATCCTCTTCTATTGGCAGCCCTCACTATTAAAAAGTACCACTTCAAACTGTAAGTTTTCCTCTAAAGCTTATTGTCTGTTATATTTTTTCCTCAATTTGATTTTATCCATATAGGTTTGATATAGACTGAAAAATATCTACAAAATTATAGAAGATCTAAAGTGTTTGGTTTATGAACTTCTTGAAAGAACCCACTCCTGCTTCTGTCAAATAAAAATAAAAAAAAACATAAATTCTATAGTTCAGTGTTTTGCTTTATACTATCTATACCATACCATACCATACCATTCCATACCATGCTGGTAAATAATGTTAACCTTTTAACCTTTTATTTTCCTTGTATTTTCCCAAAATAGACCTCTGTTTTCTTCATTTATATAGTGATTGTATTATTGTTTTGAAATTTTAGCTATAAAAATCAGCAAAGTACTAATCATTAGTTTGAGAGGGGGAAAGTCCATACTACTTTAGTATTAAAGGACTCTTACATAGTTCTTTCATGAATTATAGGATGAAAAGTCAAAGTAATAGATTTTCACAGGCCAATGGAAAAAAAGTTATAATACAGATTATACACTAAATATATAAGCATTCACTTGAATAAAATACTAAGAGTAAAATAAAATAATCTTGTAGTAGTTATCTCCACCTTCACTAATTATTAATGATGTTTTGTCATATTGTTATTGTTACCATGGCCATCAGCACCAACTTTATGGTTGGTCCTTTATTCTGCTTATTTTAGAAAATATATTACAGCACTTTTCTCTCTTAGATTTTGGAGATCTAAGTTTGGGAACATGCACTGAAATTTTCAATACTTGCAATTACTTTCCCATTCTCTTCACACCAATGAACCTGAAGTAGGATCATCAGGACACCTACACTAAAACTATTTTCTTAAATATTACCAATCACTTGCTCATTAACAAAGCCAACAGACTGATGTTTCATTGTATATGGATGTGGTACAGATTGGGAGCACAGAAGGCTTGCTAATATATGGAGAGAGAAACAGGAGTTGGAGGCTACTGAAATGACATGACTTGTCAGACAAGATGTCAAAAAGCAGAGGCTGTGCAGAGAAGGAGATCCAGAAACCTGTGTGAAAATCTATGTGAACCTCTGGCTGGCCTTTGGCTAATTATAAGTGCAGATATACAGGGTAAGACTCCATGAAAGCAGGTGAAAAACAACCAACTAAAGAACATCTATCGGAAACTGTGAGTTGAATAACTGCTAGACCTCAGAAAGGAAAGAAAAACAGTTGTGTACAAACTAAACAGAGTACACAGACTGTTACTGCAGAAGGGGAGGCTGTGAGAAAAACTTGACTCTTCTCACCTACGTGGAGAAATTTTACAGATCTGCAACACAAAGTGAAGCAAAGTAAAGCTTTATTGAAATACATCTTAAGAGAAAAATAAGCCAAGCCAAGAGAGGCAGAGACCCCAGTTGGTTAAGGGGTTCAAATTTTATTGCTGACATTAAATCAGCCCTAAGTGCAACGTATGGACTCAGGACATCTGGTATAGACTTAGATGACTTGATTGGCACATGTAGGTCACATAAATGTTTTCTTTTTGTGCATGCCCTTACCCAGAATGCATACAGAAAAAAACCATGGGGGTGGGGGTGGGCAAGCCTTAATGGTCATTTTATTATAATTATATTATAATGAGGTTGGGCGCCAAGCAAAGGACAAGGTCCAATGGTTTGAGCAAGTACCAAAAACCAGCTTATTCTGGTTAGGGTCTTATTTCCCTTTTCCTGGGAGATTTTGAGAGAAAGATTTGTGTGTCAGGGCTGGGCTCAGGGTTCCTCTTGGGGGTGGATATGGGAGTTATGACACACCAATCACATTATCTCCTGCCCCTCTTGATGCTCATGCCTAGCTTTCTACCTAGCAAGACCACTGTCTACACCATGGACTTGAGTAATATTCCCCAAAAATTGAACTACACAAGAACAGATATTTTAGATCTAAGGTAAAAAAATTATACAACTGTAGGAACATGACTGGAAAATAAGATTTTAATAAATATCCTGATTTTCAATAAATTAACCACCTGAAAGAACTGAATTCATCACTTCTTAGGGAAGGCAATAAAATGGAGATACTCACTCGACATCAGCATTCTCAATGTCTGACATGCAAAAAAAAAATTTTTTTTAGACATAGAAAATTAGTAAATGTGGCCAATAAATAATTACTATGAAATAGAAAATCTCAATTAAGATGTGGTAATTATAAAAAATAACTAAATAGAAGTTCAAGTGTTAAAACAGACATCATTTAAAGTGGAATATTTATTGAATAAACTAGAAAGCAAGTTAGACACTATGAGGGTAACTTGAAGTGATTTTGAAGACAAGTAGTACAACTATCCAATGAAAGCAGACAAAACAGAAGTTAGAAAAATAATTCAACAGTTTCATTGGCCTATGGGATATTATTAGGTGGCCTGATATATGTGTGGTAGGAGTTCACATGAAAAGGAGAAAAGAGAGAAAAAAATCATTGAAGAAACAGTTGTAAATTTTTTCCAAAGAACTGCAGTAAACCTCAGACAACAGAAACAAAAAGAAAGCCCCCTCAATGTAAATTATAATTAAAATGCTGAATGCTAATGCTTGAGGAAAAAAAAAAATTCAAAGGAGTCAAAAAAAAAAAATCCAGATTATAAACAGGAACAAGTCATAAAGAACAATTCACATTTTATCAGAAACACATGAAAGCTAATAAAAGTGCAACTAACATATTTAAAGTCCTGGGGTGTGGGGGTGAAATCAACCTAGAATTCTATACCAAGAAAAAATAGCCTTGAAAAACAGGGCAAGCGAAGATTTTTAAATAACAGAAACATTGGAGAATTTGGTACCAACATACTGCAAGAAGTGTTCAAGAAAATTATTTTAGCTGAAAGAAAATTATATCAAATGAAAACACCAAGAATTAAAGTACACCAGAAATATGTTAATAAACTTAGAACATATTTTTCTCGTTTAAAAAATTATTTTTAAGTGACTGACTCTTTAAATTAAGCTAATAATAAGTTTGGTGTTACACATACATTGAAGAAAACAGGAGGTTGGCAGTGTGCTATTATAAGGATCTTTCATTGTATGCAAAGTGACACAATACCATCTGAAGTAGGCTTGATAAGTTAAAAATGTATATTGAAAACTGTAGCACAGTCAGTAAAAAACTAAAGCAAAAAGGTATACTAATAATGCAATAATCACATAAAATAAAATGATTGAAGACAACAGGTCATTACTTCAGAGACCTCAAAGTTACTCTACACACTTACCACCTTAATGACAGTTGACTAAAACTGGTTTACCAAAGGTAAACTTTGTACTTAAAATTTTCAGAAAGGTTTTCAGGACACAAAACAAGTGGGGATACATATGGAAAGAATCTAAGGTCCTAGAATCAAAAACCTAGGAGCAGTATACAGGAAGCTTATAGCAATGCAGCCTTAAGCTTAGAGTTGTACTGTCAGAGACCAGCAAGGAAATTTTCAGTTATGCAGGTGAAGAGTGATAAAAGGAAAAGCAGGAAGTTCTTGGACTGGGTGGTTGAGCTACAAATACCATATTGAGGATATAACTGAGAAACAGAAACCCAAGAAAGACAGAGTTTCATGGATATTGTCATCTCTGGAAACCATGTAGTCACTGAAATCAGAAATCTGACTAGATGGCAAGATTAACCTAAATTATAATTTGCAGAACACAGATGCTGTATCTTCTTTATCTCTTCATACTGAAATAGCTAATGCACTGTCCTTCACATGCAAACAGCTATAAAATATGAACTCAGTGAAATTTATGTTTTTTATAATTGACATGATTGGTGAGATATGTTTTATCTTCCAGGATCATATTTCCAAAATGCAACAGAATTGACTAAGACTCTTCAAACCTGCTAATATGTGCGTGAATCAATTGAGCCTGAATTTTATTTTTTTAATGGTTTGAGGTTTTTAGTAAACTACTGAAGGTACTTATATCATAGATGGGCTTCTCTCCCAGCTAAAGACTTTAGAAAACTAACTTTGAAAAAATAGACATATTTGGGAACTGAACAATATTAAAACAGAATGTGGAATTCATAATGCTTCTTTTATTCCAGGAAAAAACAGACTCCTGGAAAGGAGTTTGGCATGAGACATAATGAAATCACCATTAAAACAAACAAGAAAACCTCACTGAGAATTAAGGAGTGGTGAGATATTAAGATAAGTCAATAATAATAACACTTCTCTCTTCCAACTTCAGCAATTCTGTCAAAGTTAGAATAATAACCTAATTTTGGTCTGATTAAACTTAAGAAAAAAGAAGCAATTTGTTTCCTCTCCTAAGATAAGTGGTGAGCACACAGGTTGCAGTTTGCAGTCTTCAAAATCTATGTATATATTTTATATACAATCTTATATGTATGACATTTTAATACAAAACATTTTTAAAAGAATAAAAATGTCAGACATAAAGGTTAGTGGATGAAATTGGTAAAATTTGCATGTTTCTACTGAAGGGTAGGGAGAGATTTCTTATAAAAGTATGCTCAAAAAGTTCAAGCTGCTTACAGATAGATAAGAGAAATGAATTAAATTCAGGCCTCATTCAGTGTATATCAGGTTCAGTATCCAAGTGTGACAAAGGGGCATCCTCTGTGATGCAGAGATAAGATGGGTGAGGTGGTGCAAGAACATGTCCTAGGTCCCTGCCTCTTCTATCATCAAAAATTCACAATGCCTTTGCACATTGTAACCCACAAGACTTTTCTAAGTTGGCTTCCCTGACCAATCATTTTCCAGATAGAATCAATTGCTCCATCTTGTGTCCTTCCCTTTAACTTTATATTTTCTCTGTGTTCAGAACTCATCAAGTATTCTATAGTTTGTGTGTGTGTGGGGGGGTGTGTACAATTTCTCACTGGATATATTTTGAATACTTAATTTAAACATTTTAGAAAGAAAGGTGAGTATATAAGTAGTCTCTATGTCTCTCGTGCCAGAGTACATAGGACGACTGATGCGTAAATGTATAGAAAGGAATTATCAGAGTAGACTTTCTGTTATCCTTCCCATTTTATTTTTCATTTTCTCTTCTGTATTTTATGCTTACCTTATTTTCCTGAAAGTATTTTGCTTTATCTATCCAAATCTGTCCTTCACAATGGCTTCTCTCACAGTTCTAATATAATCCACAATGGTTACACCTCTTCTGAAACACCACAGCACAAACACTATTAGTCTTGGTCAGCTCAAGTTGCTATAACAAAATGCCATAGACTGGATGATTCAAACAATTTGCACTTATTTCTCCCAATTCTACGGGCTGAGAAATGTAAGATCAAGGTGCCAAAAGATTAGGTGTCTGATGAGAGCCTCTTCCTAGCTTGCAGTCGCCCATGTTCTTGCTGTATCCTCACATGAAATTTCTTTCTCTTTTTATAAAGATTCTCATCCCATGATGGGGACTCTACCCTAAAGACATCATCCAAATCTAATTTTCTCTTAAATGCCCCACCTCCCTAATAGCATCACATTGGGTGTTAGTGCTTCAAAATATGAAATTGGAAGAGACACATTTAATTCATCACACCATCTGACACAGATTATAAATATTGCCTGTGGTTATAGATAGAAGAGACCTTTTCTCCCTACACGTGGGGTACTGGTAGTTTGTGAGCACTCCATTCATATGATCTCAAGCTGTTTGCTAATCCCAAATCAAATCATGGTCAATGACAGAAGGAACATCATACAACAGATTGTTTGGGCTATCCTAATTGTGTGTGTGTCAAAAGCACGTTTTGGTGCAAATTTTTTCTTACTCTCAATGAACTAATTACTCTTAAGAAATATTCGACTATAAATTTATTTCATGCAGGTCCATGCTAACTGATCTATTTGCATTAGTTCTCTCCTTCATCTCATCTGTCCCACTCATAAAAGGACATAAAAAGATGGGCAAGATGTATTCTACTAATTAGATGCATTACCTTATGTGTTTTATTCTAATTTTAATCTGACCAGCCTTAAAATGCCAGTTTTGCTAATTTTCTTGAATGTTGTAGAAATTTAACTACAATCATCTTTTTTTTTTTTAAATGGTCGGTATCAACATTATATTTATTGTTCTACATTTCTAGGTATAGGCATATAGGATACCAGTAGAGATATGAAAGGGTATTTTATATAAATTATTAAAAGATTAGAAGAACTCAGCTATTAATAGAATACAAAGCAATCTAAACAGATATTCTTTTTCAGGATGAATTCTAAAATGGCACAAAACTGAAAAGCACAACTGCTTCATCTCAATAACGTTCCAGTAATTTGAAGTTGAAAAATCAGCCTTTCAGTCCCTACCGCTTTCTACCCTGACTTCTACTCTTGACTACTACCTAAAGCACAGGAAAGAACACAGCCTTCTGACATCCCAGAAGCCATAATCACTTGGGAAACAACTAATCTCTGAACTTAGGTTTTAGCAGGTAAATAAAAAAAAGCCATCTATTTTAAAGGCTAAAAAACAATCATAATCTTTATGTGTTTTTCTCAATTTTAGTGCAATTTCACCTAAAATATGCTGGGAATTTCAGTAGAAAGGGTATATTTTATGAAGTAGACAATTTTTTTTTCTCAGAATGCTCCTTCTAATACTAAACTGACTTTATTAAACACCACTGTGATATTTTCCTGCAATAGAGCCTATGAAAAGTACAATTCTTCAGAAATTTCATTAAGACCAGCTCATAAACTGCTTCCTGACTTATTCCTGCACGGACAGTGTGACTCCCATCATCCCTCTTCATGGCATGCATCCTCCATTACGGCCGAGGAGAGAAATCAGATTTGTAATTTTCTGGGCAGTGAAGAAGGAATTTCTTTTCTTCAAGAGCCTAAAAACCTGTGTTATTTACACACTTGTGAATTGTGTTAAATTGCTCCCAGAAAAGGTTTTAAAGATTTTTTTAAATTGGAACTGTAGTAACATGTAAACAACCTGCGAATAGAAAAGGGAAAGAACAGTGAAGGCTATTGCATTTCAATATAAAATTGAGAAGTAATGAATTACCTACTTTATGTACTCCTGGAATAAGAATTGGGCTGGAGGGGAAGCGGGGATGGCTCAGTGGGTTAAGCGCTCACTTTGCAGCGCTGGGGACTAGGGATCAAATCCCAGCCCCAGCCCATGCTGAACTGGGAGCTCCCCCAGTTTAGTTCTCTCTCTGTCTCTGTCTCTGTATCTCTCTCTCCCTGTCAAAAATAAATAAATAAATAAAATATATTAAAAAAAAAAAAAGAATTGGGCTGGCATAGATTGAGGTAATAGTTTCACACATGCATACTTATCTCCAAATTCATCCTGGTGTGTGTATTAAATAAATATGTACAGCTTTTTGCCTGTCAACCTTACCTCAATAAGGTGGTTTAAAAAATATTCTCAGTTTTGAAAGTATTGAGATTCTCCTTTTTTAAACCCCCATCCTCACTTGATCTGGGTGGTCTGGAGTCGACTGAGTTAGGCCACCTCAGTGCCCTGTTCACCTCATTCAAGTAACAATTTTCTTCCATGCATCCTATTGTGTGGTGTGTATTCAGAGAATTTTAGTGACTACTTCAGGCCTCTCTCCCTGGCTTGATTGGGAAGAGGGGCATCAAGGAAACTAAAAATTACATCTGCCTACCACCAAACTACTAAGAACTAGAGTAAAAGGAAGATATAAAATGTCAAGAAAAGAACCAAGTCTTCTTTCTTTCCCTTAAGCTTCCTTCCTTTTGTCTCTGCAGACTCTAGGAACATTCTGCATGTGTGAATTGAGCTTCAGGAAATGCAGAAGAAATAAAGACAGATAAAGATAGCCTCAGTAAAAGAAATGTGTCTGTTCTTACAAAACAGAAGGTTCAGAGTGGGTTCTTACGGGTTCCTATGACAGGATTCTGAGCATTGGGAAGCCACTTGAACACTATAGACACTCTGGACATTTTCCATATACACAGCTATTGAAGTCAGCAAAGGATACTCAAAAGACAAAGCACCCTCTTTAATGAACTTCTAGGCAATCCCGGAACAAGTACTTAATCCCCAAATTTCTGAGGGCTAATGTGTGCTCTCCTCAAAGAAATTGATAAAAATTGATCCTAGGTTCTGGGTGTTAAGAGTAGCGAGGTCAAAGACTGAGGTTGTCAGACATCTAGGGTCACATGTTTTTCTGACTTTCGAAAAAGAAATTTGAACAGACACATTCAAAGAACAATATAAATAGCAACAGCAATAAGGTGAAAAGGCATTTGACATCATGGAAAAAAGGCCTTTCCAGCTTATGCAGCCTGGATTTACTTTCGTTATATAAAATTTTCTATTTTTAAATCAGCTTTTCATAACTTTTGTCCGGAGAAAAGTAAGGCTGCCTGGTTCTGTATCATGTTCTAAAATATTGGAAAATTCACGAACCAGTCATTTCTAGAAATAATAATAACATGTAGTTTGCACATAGTGAAGAACAACACAGTGTCTATCCTCAGAGGGTTTGTAATTTAGTAGTGAACCTAAAATATATACATTAAAAAGTAAGGCATTAGCATCATCGGTAACAAGTCACATTAATAGTATACAGCTATACCCTTAACACGATGTAGTGAGAAGGCATTTCAACCTGTAGTCTTCCTCCCTAAACTCCATAAGTTTGGTTTAAAATATCAGACAAGGGGAAGCCAGGATGGCTCAGTGGGTTAAGCGCTCACTTTGCCACGCCGGAGACCAAGGATCGAATCCCGGCTCCAGCCCATGCGGACCCATGTGCTGAACTGGGGAGTGCCCCCAGTTCAGTTCTCTCTCTGTCTCTGTATCCATCTATCTATCTCTGTCAAAATCAATAAAAAATAAAAATAAAAATTGTTGTTTCTTTAAAAATATCAGACAAATTCTGCCTGACTAACATCCTACAAAATACCTGGCCATACTCCTCAGAACTGTCCAGGTCATCGGAAATGAGAAAAGTCTGAGAAACTGTCACAGCCTAGAGAAGCCTAATGGAACCTGACAATTAGTGGAATGTGGTGTCCTGTCTATGCAGGACAAACTAAGGTAATCTGAATAAAACATGGGCTTTAGTTACTACAATGCCTCAATGCCAGTCTATTAGATATGGCAAATATACCATATAATGTAAATATTAACAACAGAGGAAACTGGTGATGGAGTGCGTGGAAACTCTGGACTGTCTTTACAACTTTGGAACTCTAAAATTAGTCCAAAATAAAAATTTAAGAACATGAAGCAAAAGAATGTACAAATCCTATGAGAAAAATCTGAACCCATAAATCTATGTGTAGTTTTTCATCAAAACTTTTGTCAACCAGACACTAGCTTGGGTGAATTCCTTGATATTTGTCTTTAAAACTTGCTCTATTAATTAACCAAACCCACTTTTTTTCTGAAAAATCTAACATTCGCCCAAGTTTTCTCAAGATTCCAGGGCAGCTGAAGTATATAGAATCATTTCTAGCTGTAATCCTTTCCTGATGAATTACTGATCTTATTTTGGCTTCTCTCCGGTGACTGGTTTTTTTTTTCTCATCTTTATGCTCAAGAATCTGTGTATTCCTCATTTACACACACTACTAAAACCTGAAAGTCACAGACCCTCAAAGCTCAACTGCCAGAGGGTTATGGTTAGATAAAAGTAGATGTTTTTTGTTTATTTGAATAGAGAAACAGCCTTGAGTAAATGCCCATAGCACTATTTTTACAATGTTTACATATACAGAAGCAAAGAGCAGAAATAAGTATGCCACTCACTCCTCTGTCCCTTAGAATGCGTGACTGCTACTAATTTTCGTTTTAAATATTTTACTGTATTATAGTATTTAATGGAGAAAATGGAGCTGAAACACGAGGTATTTTGAATTTAAAAGAATAGGCTAATGAAAAGTAAACATCCACTTTATAGAATGCTGATGAGCTGAATACGAATAGCAATCTGGCCCTGCCATCAAGAAGCACTGCAAGGCCAAGTCCCT
>PVKE010024905.1:0-23569 GCA_004027555.1 Craseonycteris thonglongyai
CTCCAGGTAACCACCAAACTATTGAGTGTGTCCATAATGCTGGTGCCCTCTCCCACCTCCCCCCCCTCTCCCCCTACTCCCTCCTCCCCTTCCCTCGGGCAATCACCAAGTTATTGGGTGTGTCCATAGTCATTTATATTCTTTATGTGATGGTATCTCTATAAAAAAGACTGTCTCGGGGATTATTTCTAAAGGTACCAAAATCTCAATTGCTTACCTCCTATCTTTTGTAAACACAGAAATTGTGTAGGATCCCAAATGTCTTGAATCTCGAACAATAAATGCACCTTCTTTAGACTGCAAAACAATTCATTCATTGTACAAGTTTATTCCTTATTAGAAAGACAAACCTACGTTAGTAATGAAAAACAAAGCTATACTGACTTACTATAAAGGGGTCAGATTGTTTTTTATAAGTATGGGTTTAGAAATAATACCTATAGAGTAAAATATAATTAGGATAAGAGTTTATAATACATAAATATTCATATTTTAAAACTTTGCTCCCAATTTTCTAAGAAAAATTCTGCATTTGACAACCTTCTACCTCACCATTTAGTTGTTTTTATTATATTGATCAAGATAATAGAGCAAAATAGCTGATGAGTATGTACAACTCTGAGACCAGACTGACAGGATGGTACTTTGGAAGAAAAGCAAGTGGTAGGTGGGGATGAAGGAGGTAGGGAGAACTACATCTGGAATTTCGGGGGAGGGAGTGGGGAGAGACAAGAGCCCACCAAAAGGAGGGACAGAGAACAGATTTGGGGGAGTCTGAAGAGAAAAACAAGGAAAGCCGTTTTAATTGTTCTAGGGGTATGGGAGATACAGAAGAGGAAATGGTGGGAGGGAAGAATATGATACATTTGATGTTAGGTTATAAATTGGATTTCCATTGACATTCTTTGGAAAATCCCAATCAAGCTGTGCATTGCTTTTACATAATCTTGAATGTTGGACTGTTTTATTTGATTCTTTTATTGATATTTTAAAATGTTTTGGCTTTACTGAGTATACTTACATTTGTGAAGAGGAAAATATCTTAGAATCTTGTCAAACCCATGAAAGTGTACACTATGAAGTGCTGATACCATGCTTGAGAACTGCACAGGCCAAACAACATGGTCTTACCCTCAAGGTGAACATAGTACATGAAGCAGAGTCTTCTCTTTGCCTCCCAGATACCTACCTTAGTAATGAAAAACAAAGCTCTACTGACTTTGTTTTCAGCCAAATTTTCTAACCAAAGAATCTCTTCTAGCCAATTTAAATGATAAAAATCTAATTTTCATTGAGTTTTTACTATGTGTAAGGATTGTGTTACATATTAGTGGGGAAACAAGATGTGAAAGGCAAAAATATAAAAAAGCAATGTTGTATGTATAGTATATATGTATGTGCATATGTATGTATATGTGTATGTATACACGTAAGTATATAAGAGGGCTGTCGGAAAGTATCCAGCCAAGTAATATGAAAAATAGAGGCATGCATGGCTGAATTTTTTCCATACAGCCCTGGTATACATACATATATGTATGTATACCTGGTATGTATGTATACATACATATACCAGGGCTGTCTGGAAAAGAATCCAGCAATTGTCAATATAACAAGAATGGTTACATGGCTGGATACTTTGTGGACAGCCCTCATATAATATGGTTGTACAAGTAGTGATCTCCTCTTTTAAACCTTCAAAATAGAAAGAGTACAAATAACATTTGTAACCACAAAGCAATAAAACTAAATATTAATAACAAACTCCAAAGTAAAAAGCCTTTACCACCTATAAATTTTTAAGTTCTCTTTTGTAAAATTCAAAAAATTTAAATAAAAATGAAAAATATTTAGAAACTGTATATTATAACCTCTGCTATACAGTTCAAGCAGTACTCAGAAGTAAATGCTTAGTCTTATTACTTATATCAATCAAAGGAATACAATTAAGTGTATTCAACTCAAGAAATTAGGATAAAAATTATAAAATAAAATTAGGTAAAGTAGAGGAAAGACATTAATAAATGCAAACACATAACATTCAATTATTTTCATAATAATAGTTAAATAATAAACATATAATATAGGTAGTAATTAAACAAAATATAATAATCTAATAATTAAATTCAAAATCTGGTTATCTGGAGAAAAACCATAAAACAGAGACTGATAATCAACCTAATCAATAGTGAGGAAAATATATCAAAAATAAGTAACAAGGATACAGATTTAAAAATTAAAGAATTTTATTGACTCTCTAGAATAAATTTGAAAACTTTAGTAAAATGAATAATTAACTGGAAAAAACTTAGAATTTACTAAAATTTATTCCAGAAGAGCTATAGAAATCTTAATGGCCCTATTAAACAAAAAAGTGGATAAAGTTTTAAAAGAGCTACAACATTTAAAAGCACTAAAGTTACACATTGTGATGTTACCAAATCTTAAATTTTAGAAATTATAGATTAATTAAATGATTCCAGAGGATATGAAAAAGAAAAAACTCCTAAATTTTTATGTAAAGTGAGTTTAACATCAATACTAACACAGCAAAGACTATGCACAAAAGGGAAAACTACCAACCAATCTTCACTTGTTATCAATATATAAATCCTAATTAAATATTAACAAACCGGGAAGCCAGGATGGCTCAGCAGGTAAAGCGCTTGCTTTGCAATCCCAGGGACCAAGGATTGAATCCTGGCCTGGCCCGTGTGGACCCATATGCTGAACTGGGGTGTGCCTCCCCTGTGGGAGGCCCCCAGTTTGGTTCTCACCCCCTGGATCAACCCCTGGCTCGAGGGGGCATGTCTCCTATGCAGGAGGCCCCCAGCCCAGCTCCCACCCTGCGTGGCCCCCACCCACCTCTGTGGAACTGAAACTGTGTGGAAAACTGATTGACACACAACTATGGAAACTGCTCTGGGCCCTCCCCCTTCTCTCTGTCTCTCTCTGTCTCTGTCTTTTCTGTCTCTGTCCAAAACAAAATAAATTTTTTAAAAAATCTTAAATTGCATCTAAATAGCGCAATAAAAAATGATATATTATTATTGAGAGGAATTGCACACAGAAATGCAAGAGTAATTTAATATTTAACATTTTATTAATATAATTTATCATATTAATAGATCTGAGAAAAATATTATGAACATCTATACAGATATTGAATATATATTTGACAAATTTCAACTTCTAGTATCAATTTTTTTAATTCTTATTAAAATAGGAAAATGTGTGTACCCCCTTAACACAATAGCCCTTATATACTTTATATACTTTTATATACTTTAGTCTCAAATGTAGCATCAGGTGGAAATCATTCCAACTAAAATCAGGAAAAAAAAAATGCCCAGTGTCAGTACAGTACTTAATACTGTTCTGAGATACCAGCCAATGCAATTAAATAAAAGGCAAAAGTTAGAAATATTGTATTAAAAGTGTAAAAGAGAAGCCGAAATCATCACTGTCTGCTGCTAAAATTATGAACTTGAAACTCAAGAGAATCAACTGAAAAACTACTACAAAAACATTTGAATTCACTAATCATCAGTTACAAAATTAATTCACAGAAATCAAGAGCTTTCATAAATAAAAACAATAAATGTACCCATTTATAAAAGCAATAAAAAGATAAAATACCTTAAAATAAACTTTAAAATAAACATGCAAGGGAAAGCTGGGAGGGCTCAGCAGGTTAAGCGCTCACTTTGTAGCCCCGGAGACTGAGGATCGAATTCCAGCCCTGGCCCCGGCCCATGCGGACCCATATGCTGAACTGGGGTGTGCACCCAGTTCAGTTCTTGCCGGGGCCTATTCAGGAGGCTTCCAGCCCAGTTCCTGCCCTGTGCAGCCCTGTGCCCACCTGTGGAATGAAACTATATGGGAAACTAATGTTGTCAACTATGGAGACTGCTCTGGGCCCTCCCCCTTCTCTCTGTCTTTCTCTGTCAGTCTCTCTTTCTCTCTGTCAAAAACAATAAAAATAAATCTTTACAAAAATAAATAAATAAACATGCAAGGACTATATGAAGAAAACTTTAAAATGCTCCCAAAGAATACAAAAGTGTTTATTTTTCTCATTATATCTTTAATCTATGTAAGATTTATTTTTGCTTGAGGTAGAAGTCTAATTGCTTTTTCTATATGAATAATTAATATATGTGTCCCAGAACAAATTGGTCCCCAAACCCCACTGATTTGTAACTCCTAAACAATTTTGCCTAGATTAATCTAAATTTAATGCAACCAACAGGAAGTTTTTTAAAACTAGGCAAAGTAATTCTGAAGTTCATATAGGCAAAATATATATCCAAAATATCTCTGAAAAAGAAAAATACAAGGAAGGCTAGCCACACCACAGTCATCATCAGTATATTTTTTCCTTATTTTCAAATTTTATTAAGCATCTCTAGTAGTCAGTCTAATACAAAGTCATGGAGAACTCAAGCTTTGGAAAAAAGGGCTAGGACACTTTTTCCCTTCCTAAAATTTAAGGTAATAATGTTTTTATTTTTTCCTATTAGTGTTGTTTTTATTTTCAATTATAGTTAACATTTAATATTATATTGGTTTCAGGTATATAGCATCATAGTTAGACATTTATATAATTTACCAAGTGATCCCCTCAGTAAGTTTAGTGCCCACCTGGCACCATACATAGCTATTACAATATTATTGACTATATTATATATGCTGCACTTTACATCCTCATGACTACTTTATAACTACCAATTTGTACTGCTTAATCTTTTCACCTTTTTCACCCAGTCCCCAAACCCCCACCCATCTGGCAACCATTAGTTTGTTCTCTGTATGAATCAGTTCATTTGTTATGTTCTTTAGATTCCACATATAAGTGAAATCATATGGTATTTGTCTTTCTCTGTCTGACTTATTTCCTTTAGTATAATACCCTCTAGGTTCATCCATGTTGTCTCAAATGTTAAGATTTCATTCTTTTTTATGGCCAAGTAATATTCCATTGTGTGTGTGTGTGTGTGTGTGTGTGTGTACACACACATCTTTAGTGAGTTGTCTATTGATGGACACTTTGGTTGCTTTCACATCTTGGTTAATGAACATGAAGATACATATATCTTTTCAAAATAGCTACACTGGTTCTACAACTTGTGAGAAAAGCAACAAAAACCCAATAAAAAAATTTGCAAAGGACATGAACAGATGGTTCACAGAAAAGAAAATACAAATATATAAAATTTAATGTATAAAAATATATTTAACATCTCAGAATAAGAGCAATGAAAATAAAATTCACACTAAGATGAGATGTCAGACAGCAATGTTCCAATGTTTCATTAAAACATCTTTTGGAAAGGTTGTGGGGAAATGGGCACTCTCTCACATTTCTAGGAGGAATATAAATTGCTACAACTCTTATAAAAGGCATTTTAATGTCTATCAAAATTAGAAATGTACATTCCCTTTAACCTAGAATTTCCAGTTTTGGGGATACGTCCTATAAATATACCGTACTCATAGAAATGGGAAAAGTAAACCTGTGTGTGTAGGTTACTGATGACCACACTGTTTTAATAGCAAAAGACCGTATACTACTTACATTTCCATAACAAAGAAGTTGTTAAATAAATTGTGATACATCCAAACTAAGAAGTACCATGCAGGTGTAAAATGAGTAAGGACACATTTTGTGTACTGATGTGAAAGGATTCCCAAAACATATTATTAAGGTAATAAAGTAATGTATGACACCTGATTCCTTACTGCTGGAGGAGTTATCAGCAGCTGAGTCTTAGGGAAGCCAGCATGTGGCAGCAGGCCTCAGTTTGTCCTGGCTTTTTGCATAGCTACCCCAGACCCGGCACTGGTGACAGCCATCCTTGGTTCACAGCATAGCCTCTCCATGTGCCTCCAGGTCCAGCACAGGCAGTGACCAACCATGGATTACATGTAGCTCCTACCAGGTAGTCCCTGGCTGGTCAGAGGCAGTGGCTTACCTGGGCCTGCATCACAGCCCCTCCCAAGAGGCCACAGAATCAACATACTGGGAGGTTGGCTTCAGAGGACAGCAGAGCACAGCCCAATTAACCCACAAGTGGTTTACCCAAAGGGCAGTCTCAATAGGCACCAGAGCCCGTTGAGACAAATCTTACTCTGTGGAGTAAGCCCACCACACAGCAGCATGCACACTGTGGATGTGGCCAAACCTCACAGCCAGTGAGCCTTAGGGCCAATCCCACTCACTGATGTGTCAATAGCAATCAAAGTTCAAATATACCAGGAGGGTGCACACAAGCTACACAAGGGACACTCCTGGAGCACCCAGTGCAGGTGATAAGGGAGATTGTGCCACAGAACCTCACAGGACACCTATTATATAAAGCCACTCAGCAAGATCCACCTAATAATACATCGAACAAACACAGAGAGGCAGCCAAACAGAGGAAAAGAATCAGTCAGAAGTAAAGAACACAATAACTGAAATGAAGAATGCACTAGCAGGAATCACCAGCAGTCTAATGAAGCAGAGGACTGAATCAGCGATTTGGAAAACAAGGTAGTAGAAAACATTCAATAAGGAAAAAAGAATTTTTTTAATGAAGAAGACTTAAGAGACCTCTGGGACAACAACAAGCATAACAGCATTCACATTATAGGGGGTATCAGAATGAGAAGAAAGGAGGCAAAGTATTGAGGACCCGTTTGAAATAATGACTGAGAACTTTCCTAACCTGGTGAAAGAAATGAATATACAAACCCAGGAAGCAGAGTCCCAAATAAGATGAGCCCGAAGAGGTCCACACCAAAACACATCATAATTCGAATACCAACAGTTATAGACAAAGAGAGAATTCTAAAAGCAGCAAGAGAGAGGCAACTAGTAACTTACAAGTATAAGGGTTCTCCCATAGTTTGTCAGCTAATTTCTCAACAGAAACTTTGCAGGCCAGAAGGGATTGGCAGGAAATATTCAAAGTGATAAAAATCAAGGAGCTACAACCAAAACTACTATACCCAGCAAGGCTTTCATTTAAAATCAAAGGACAGATAAAGAGTTTCTCAGGCAGGAAAAAGCTGAAGAAGTTCATCACAACCAAAACAGTATTATAAGGAATGTTAGAGGGACTTTTTTAAAATAAAAAATAAAAATTTTAATCAAAAATATGAATAATAAAATGGCAATAACTACTTATCTATCAATAATTACTTTCAATGTAAAGAGATTAAATGCTCCAATCAGAAACATAGGGTGGCTGATTGAGTAAGAAAACAAAACCCTTATATGGGCAACCTACAAGAGACTCACTTCAGATTGAAAGACACACACAGACTGAAAGTAAAGAGATGGAAGATGATATTTCATATTTCATGAAAATAGAAACAAAAAGTAAAAGATCCGGGGTAGTAATACTTATACCAGACAAAATAGAATTTAAAACAAAGATTATAACAAGAGACAAAGAGAAATTCAATAATCCCACTTCTGGGTATTTACCTGAAGAAACCTAAATGCTACTTGGAGAAAATGTGTGCATCCATGTATTCATTATAGCACTATTGACAACAGCTAAGATGTGGAGGCAGCCTGGGTGTCAATCGATGGATGAATGGATAAAGAGGAGGTGATACATGTGAGCATATACAATAGAATATTGCTCAGCCATGGAAGGGAAAGGGTTCTTGCCATCTGCAGAGGATTGGATGCACCTGGAGGGTATTGTGCTGAATGGAGTATGTCAGACAAAGAAAGATGCAATGTGATTTCACTTATATGTGAAATCTAAAGAACAAAATAAACAAACAAAACAGTAGCACACTCATGGATAGAGAGAACATTTTGATGGTTGCCAGCTGGGAGAGGAGCTGAGGGGGTGGGTGAAAAAGAGGGAAGGGATTAAGAAGTATAAATTGATTTTTATGAAGTAGTCATAGAATGTATGGTGTCACATGGGTCCTAGCTTTATTGGGGTGATAGATGGGAGAAGGTTTGGGAGAAAGGGTGAAGAAGGTGAAGGCACTAAGAAGTATGAGTTGGTAGTTAGAAAATGGTCATGGGGATGTAAAGTGAAGCATAGGGAACATAGTTAATAATATGGTAACAGCTGTGTATAGTGCCAGGTGAGTACTAGACTAGTCAGGGGGGTTACTTCTTAAATTATACAAATGTCCAACCATTATGCTAGACCTCTAAAATTAATATAAGATAATATTGGATGTGAAACTACAATTGAAAAAGTTAAAAAGGGGAAATGGTAAAGGGGAATAAAATGTTCAAATTTTCAGGTCTAAATCAATAAGTCATGAGGATGTAATGTACAGCATGGGGAATACAATCAATAATATTGTGATAGTATAGGAAGGTGTCAGATGGTTGCTGGACTTATGCTGATTGCTTCTTTAGGTATATAAATGTTAAATTTATATCTGAAACAAATATAATGTTGTATGTGAGCTATATTTTTTTAATAAAAGCCTTTCATGGGGATGCTGCGATGGCTCAGCAGGTTGAGCGCTCGCCTTGTAGCCCCGAGGTCCAAGGATCAAATCCTGACCTTGGGCCGTGTGGATCCATATGCTGAACATCCATATGGTGTGTTCCCAGTTTGGTTCTTACTGGGGCAAGCCTCCTCTGTGAGAGGTCCCCAGCCAGTTCCTGCCCTGTGCAGCCCCATGCCCACCTGTGGAATGAAACTATAGAAAACTAATGATGTACAACTATGAAGACTGTTTTGGGCCCTACACCCTTCTCTCTGTCTCTCTCTGTCTCTGTCTCTCTGTCAAAAACAATAAAAAATAAATCTTCAAAAAAAATCTTTTTAAAAATAATATACATTGGAGTATTATATTATGTCACCATTTGTGTAAAAATAACACAAAAATACATTATCTTTGGTATGTGTTAAATATCTCTGAAAGGACACCAAATAAACTACTAATAATAGTTTGTCTGTGGAAAGGAGAAGTGATGGCTTGGGGACAAAGAAGGAAGAAAACTTTTCAAAACCTTTTGATTTTTAATCATATAAACATATTGACTATTAAAATATAAAATAAATAAATATTATAAGATACACTTCTTCAAATAATCTATGCAATAAATTTGAAAATAAATATAAAGTAGGAAATTCAATAAGTCATCCTCATGACTTATTGATTTATATTTATATAAATATAAATTATTAAACATCTCAAAAAAAAAAAAGAAAATTAAATCAGTAGTCAAAGATCTATTTGAAAGAGCAGTATGTCCAGACTATTTTACAAGAGATATATTTAACCTTCAAGGAGCAAATAATTTCTATCTATGAGGGCAGCCTCATAAATTTTGCCTCCATTGTAATATTTTTTGTTACATTAGACATATCTGGATGTAACCAATCCTGTGTATTCACATGGTTTCCCCTCTCCATCATTCTTGACCTTGCACACACAGATGCTTACATTTTTTACCTACTGACATCAAATTGAAAAAGTGTGGCAAGGCGTTCAGTTCTTGAATTCTCAACAGAGGAAAAAAGTTTCTCCAGTTGAAATTCACAGACAAATGCAAGCCATTTATGGTAATCAGTGTGTTGATGTCAGTACAGTTAGATGCAAGGTAAGGTAACTCAAAGCTGGAGAAGTGGAGCAAGCAGATTTGAGTAACAAACCTATGACAGCAAGTGATCAACTTCATCACGTTGAAGAACTGACCTGTAGAAATTGTTCTCATCAAACAAAAAGAAATTGCTGGTAAATTAGGAATTTCTAAGGAGAAAGTGGAATACATTATTACCGGTAGTGTTCTTAGAACCCATAAAGTTTGTGCCAAGTGGGTACTGCACATGCTGTCCAATGAAATGAAGGCTGTAAAAGTTCACATCGCTGGGGAACTTCTGAAACATTTTGAAAAAGAAGGTGAGGACTTCTAAAGATCATTACAGGTGATAAAACTTGGATCCAAAGCTTCACCACCTATAATGAACAAAGGCAGTCCAAGGAATACTGCCATAAGGAATCACATTAGCTAAAACTCAGGCCTCAGCTGGGGAGGTCATGTTGACTGTTTTTAGATCTGAACATTCTTCCATTTCAATGAGCACTGGGTGAAAAACGTAAGCATCTGTGTGTACAAGGTCAAGAATGATGGAGAGAAAATGCCATGTGACTACATAGAACCAGTTATTTCCAGATATGTCTAATGTAACAAAAAAATATTACAGTGGAGGCAAAATTTATCAGACAGCCCTTGTAATACCAACTATTTCAAAGATTGGAAAAGAAGAAAAGTCCCATGTCCCAACTCAATTTGTGATGATAGTATAACCTTTATACTAAAACCATACAAAGAAAATGGAAAATTAGAAGCCATGCTCACACTGAACATCACAGTACAAATACTAAATAAAATATTAGAAAACCCAAACCAGCAATATATATTTTAAATGCCTCATGACCAAGAAGGATTTAACCCAAGCATATATTTAAAAATTAAAATTAAAAAATATGTAAATTACAAAATATTTTAAAGATACATAGAAAAAACATATTTTTTATAAATAGATTTTAAAGATTTATTTTTATTGTTTTGGACAGAGAGAGAGAGAGAGAGAGAGAGAGAGAGAGAGAGAGAAAGGATACAGAGACAGAGAGAAGGGGGAGGGCCCAGAACAGTCTCCATAGTTGCACATCATTGGTTTTTCCACATAGTTTCATTCCACAGGTGAAAGCGGGCTGCACAGGGAAGGAACTGGGCCAGGGTCTCACCCCAGTGAGAACTGAACTGGGGACACTCCCCAGTTCAGCATATGGGTCAGCACGGGCGGGGACTGGGATTTGATCCTTGGTCCCCGGGGCTGCAAAGTGAGCACTTAACCCACTGAGCCATCCCGGCTTCCCTGAAAAAATGTATTTAAAAAAGTATCTCGGGGAAGCCGGGATGGCTCAGTGGATTAAGCGCTCACTCTGCAGCACCAGGGACCGAGGATCGAATCCCAGCCCCGGCCCGTGAGGAACCATATGCTGAACTGGGGAGTTTCCCCAGTTCAGTTCTCTCTCTGTCTCTGTATCTGTATCTCTCTCTCTGTCAAAAAATTAATAAATACACAAAACTTAAAAAGAATTCTGTTAAAAAAAAAAAGTATCTCATATGCACACTTTAGACAAATTAAAAACCTAAATGTGGAAAGCAAATCTTTAACCAATTAAAAGGATAATTTTAAATTCCTTTATTACTTCAGGAACAAGGGGAATTTCTTATAGTAAACAAATAAAAAGCAGAGATCATAAAGGAAAATATTGAGAAATTTAAAATTAGTGTTTTAAAAAATTCTGTATAAGAAAACGGCATAAAGGTGTTTTGTTTTTTTTAAAAAAAGAGGAAATCAGAAGAATATACGAGAGTATCCATAAAGTGAGAAATAGAGGCATTTACGGCCAGATTTTTTTTTTTCTGGACAGCCCTCATAGTTATGACACATAAATTACAGTATTGGTATTCAGAATATATATTTTTAAATATATGTTAATTAGTTTAAAACATAAAAACTAGAAAAATGAACAAAGAAATATAGCAGGCACGTAACAGCAGAGGAAGCTCAACTGACCAATAAACACATCAAAAGTTACTCAATCAGAATGTTTATCAGGAAAATGCACATTTAAAAATATATATAAATCTTGGGAAAGCTGGGATGGCTCAGCAGGTTATGCTTTAAGTGCTCGCTTGGAAGCCCCGGGGACTGAGGATCAAATCCCGGCCCTGGCCCATGGGGACCCACATGCTGAACTGGGGTGTGCCCCCAGTTCAGTTCTTGCCGGGACCTATGTGGGAGGCTCCCGGCCCAGTTCCTGCCCTGTGCAGCCCTGTGCCCACCTGTGGAGTGAAACTATATGGAAAACTAATGTCAACTATGGAGACTGCTCTGGGCCCTCCTCCTTCTCTCTGTCTCTCTCTGTCTCTGTCTCTTTCTGTCAAAAATCAATAAAATAAATCTTTAAAAATATATATAAATCTTAAAAATAAGTTTAAAAAATGTGAAGCTATTAACCATTGACAAGAAGGTAGAGAATTGGTTTTCTTGTTCCCTTTAAGAGTATAAACTAGCACAAGCACTTTGTATCATGATTTGAAAATATCTAGTAATGTTAGATGTGCACATACCCTCTGACCAGATGGTTCCATTTCTGAGAATACCCAAAAGAAACCCCTTGCTCTTGTGTATCAAATGATATGTACAGGAAGTTCTTTGCAGCACTGTTTGTAACAGTAAGAAATTAGAAACAATTTGAAATTTTATCAATAATGAAATGGATATGTTTGGGTATATTCATATAATGAAATACTATGCAGCAGTTAAAGGAACGTGTTTGATCTAAATGTACCCATATGAATGGAATTGAAAATATAATGTTTAATTTTTTTAAATCACCATACATATGATCTTTATGTCAAATGTTAAAATATAAACAATAACACTACAGACTGTTTACACACAAATAGATGAAAATATAAACACAGACAAAATGAGACCCCACAAAGAATGAGAGGACAGGCTTGTCTGTAGTATTTCATTTCATTAAGGAAAGTTATGGCCAAATGTTACCACTTCTTTGTGATATCTGGGCTGTGGATACGTGGGAGCTAATACACAATTCCCTGTTCTGCTCTCTGTGGGGAGGTCAGACCCTTGCCCAGTTCAGGTTTCCTCTCAGATGCAGAGCCTCTCACCCTGAACCTACACAGCCCGCTGATTTTGGCCCTGTTACCTGTGACTAACCTGCTTGCTGTGGAGCTACTTCTGCATTTCCCTTCTCCAGTTCTGCCTGCCTGTCATAACATCTTCTTTGTCCATTCTGGACCTACTAAGATCACTTTACAGAAGGGCAACTGCTGTCAACATGCCAGGGAGTTCCCACATTCGCTGCCGCATTTCCTCCTAGCCAATGAAGTCAGGCCTGACCACCCGCGCAGACAGCCGAGTCCCGGTGTGTGTTCCTTGTGCTCGGCCTACTCCCAGTTATTAACTGGACCTTCCCCGTGTCCTGAGCCATTACTGGCATGGTGTTTTTAGTTATAGAACCGATTCTTTCTCACTTATATTTCTAGGTTTCCTCAACATCCGACAGCAGTGATGATGACACATCTACCTGTTATCTAGTTTCTAGTTTTGACTCTACATTTACGCAGTTAATATTTACCGTCAGCTGGAAATTTTAACTATATGCTCTCTTGTTTTGTTTTAATCTAAATGAGCAGTTTTGATCTGAGCTTTGTCCCAAAGGGCAAACAAAGTGCAGAAAGGTGTATTTTTTTATATTTGTTATTAATGAGCCTAAGCTAAACTCATGAGGATAGAGTATATATTTGATTGGCATTGATGCAAAGGTATATGGGCAATTTAAATATAGCTTTACTGGCAGAATGCACTTTGGAGTGATTAAAGGAGCTTTAGTAAGTTGGAGTTGAAATCATTTCAGGAGAAACATATTTTTTAAATTATGATGAAAATTAATGGAGAACATGATCTGATACAAAGACATCTGTTTATGACTTTTTAGAGAATATATAGTAGAGATGAAATTATAATAATTTTTTAAAACTAAAAAGAACAGGAAATAATAAAACATTTTAGTTGGAAAAGGTTTTATTTATAAAGTACCTCTCTGAAAAAAATTGAAAACATTCACAAATACATTACCTCTTGTCTCAGAAGACGTTCTGCCTGATTTCTAGTAATGTTTCTATGGTACCACCTGTAAAAACAATAAAAATAATTTTTTAGTTTTATTTTTCATTTTCTTCCAAAAAAAACTAATCACTTTCCCTTGTTTTTAAGAACTGAGTTTAAGGGTGTTGGGACGACTCAGCAGTTGAGCACTTGCCTCGTGGTCACAAGGTCCAGCATCCAATTCCTGGCCCCAGCCCTGGCAACCCCATAGGCTGAACTACAGCACAACTAATAACCACTGGGATGGCTAAGGGGCAAAGGTTCTTGTCTTTTATGTGGGAGGCCCCTTGGTGCAGTTCCCGCCCTGAGCGGCCCCACATCCACCTGTGTGGAATGAAACCATGTCACAAGTAATGATGTACAACTATGGAGACTGCTCCGGGACCTCCCCCCTTCTCTCTGTCTGTCTGTCTCATCTTCTCTCAAAACAATAAAATAAATCTTAAAAAAATAAAGAACTGAGTTTAGAAAATTGAGTGTTTTAATTCAGATTAAAAAATAATGTAGGGGAAGCCGGGATGGCTCAGTGGGTTGAGCGCTCACTTTGAAGCGCCGGGGACCAGGGATCGAATCCCGGCCCCGGCCCGTGCGAAACCATATGCTGAACTGGGAGCTCCCCCAGTTCAGTTTTCTCTCTGTCTCTGTATCTCTCTCTCTCTCTCTCTCTCTCTCTGTCAAAAAACAATAAAAATAAATAAATAAATCAAAACCCTTGAATAAATAAATAATGTTCTATTTTGTGTCAGTTAATTTAGTTTAGTACAATATTATTAGGTGCACTATCTAGTTTATTCTACCACATCTCAATACAACTTATTTAAAATTATAGTTGACATGCAATATTGTATTAATATCAGGTGTACAAAACAGTGATTAGACATTTACATAATTTATGAAGTGATCACCCTGATAAATCTAGTACTCATCTGATAACATACATAATTATTACAATACTGTTCACTAAATTCCCTATGCTATACTTTACATCCCATAAATATTTTGTAACTACCAATTTATAGTTCTTAATCCTTTCCTCTTTTTCACCCATCCCCGCAAAACCCCTCCCATCTGGCAACCCTCAAAGTGTTCTCTAAATCTATGAGCTTGCTTCTATTTGTTCATTTACTTGTTCTTTAGATTCCACATATAAGTGAAATCATAGGACATTTGTGTTTCTCTGTCTGACTAACTTTACTCAGCATAGTACTCTGTAGGTCCTACCATGTTGTTACAGATGGCAAGATTTCATTCTTTTTTATGACTGAATAATATTCTATTAGATATGTGTACCACCTCTTCTTTATCCATTCATCCACCAATGGACTCCCAGCTTGCCTCCATATATTGGCTATTGTAAATACTGCTGCAATGAATATATGAATGCATAAGTCCTTTAAATTAGTTTTTGTGTTTCTTCAGATAAGTACTCAGAAGTGGATTACTGGGCCCTTCTTTCTCTTCTTATGGCCTTTGTTTTAAAGTCTATCTTGTCTGGTATAAGTGTTGCTCCCCTAGCTGTTTTTTCCCCATTTTTAAGAACTATCTTTTTCCATCCCTTTACTTTTAGCCTGTATGTCTTTCTCAATCTGAAGTGACTCTTTTATAGGCAGCGTATGTAAAGGTGCAGATTTCTTTTCAATTCAGCCATCCTATGTCTTTTGATTGGAGCATTTGATCCATTTATATTGAAAGTAATTATTGATAGATAAGTAGTTATTGCAATTTTATTTATATTTTTTATTTTTAATTTTTTTTAAGGTTTATTTTTATTGTTTTTGACAGAGAGAGAGATGGAGATAGACAAAAACAAGGGAGAGGGCCAGAGCAGTCTCCATAGTTGCACATCACTAGTTTTCTACATAGTTTCATTCCACAGGTGGGAGGGGGCTTCACAGGGCAGGAACCAGCTGGGGGCCTCCCACATGGGAGGCACACCAGAGGTGGAAGCCAAACCAGGGGCCTCGCACATAGGAGGCTCACCCTGGTGAGAACCAAACTGGGGCACACCCAAGTTCAGCATACAGGTTCGCACAGGCTGAGACCAGGATTTAATCCTTGTAACCCTGGGGCTACAAGACAAGCACTCAACCCACTGAGTCATCCCAGCCACCTTAATTTTTTTTTAATTTCAAAGAAGTCCCTCTAACATTCCAAGTAACACTGGTTTGGTAGTGATGAGCTCCTTTAGCTTTTTCTTATCTGGTAAGATCTTTATATGTCCTTTTATTCTAAATGATAGCTTTTAGAGTAATCTTGGTTGTAAGTCCTTTCTTTTCATCACTTTGAATATTCATGCCAATCTCTTCTGGCCTGCAAAATTTCTGTTGAGAAAACAGTTGGCAGTCTTATAAGAACTCCCTTATAGTATATGTGCTTCTGAAGTAAGCACAACCTTATAGATACCTAACTGTATTCTCTTGTTGCTTTTAAGATTTTCTGTTTGTTTTTAACCTGTGGCATTTTAATTATAATGAGTCTTGTTGTGGGCCTATTTGGGTTTATCTTGTTTGGAACTCTCTATGCTTATTGGGCTTGTATGTATATTTCCTTTGCCAGGTTAGGGAAGTTTTCTGACATTATTTTTTCAAATAGGTTTTTAATTCCTTGTGCTCTCTCTTCTCCTTCTGGTACCCCTATGATGCAAATGTTGGTACACTTAATGTTGTCCCAAACACCCTTTAACTTTTCTTTTCTTTTCTTTTTTTGAATTCTTTTTTCATTTTGCTATTCTGATTGGTTGTTTTCTACCACTTTATCATCCAAATTGTTCATTTTTTTAAGATTTATTTTATTGTTTTGACAGAGAGACAGAGAGATATAAGAGAAGGAGGAGGGCCCAGAGCAGTCTCCATAGTTGTATGTCATCAATTTTCAACATAGTTTCATTCCACACAGGTGGGCAGGGAGAGTCACAGGGCAGGACCTGGGCAGGGGGCCTCCCATGTGGGAGGCATGCCCCCTCAAGCTGGGGGCCAA
This sequence comes from Craseonycteris thonglongyai, assembly GCA_004027555.1. Lineage (NCBI taxonomy): Eukaryota > Metazoa > Chordata > Mammalia > Chiroptera > Craseonycteridae > Craseonycteris > Craseonycteris thonglongyai. The sequence goes on from PVKE010024905.1 coordinate 16,665, forward strand.
ACCAAGGGTTTCCCACATGGGAAATTCGCCCCGGCAAGAACCAACCCATTGCAGAAAGAAGAAATTCTTTCAAAATAACTGAGGCAAAGTTAAAGACACAGGGTGTTCATTTAAAGAGGCTCCCACTAAGTTGTGATATATATGGATGCTAAAGGAGACTAATAACTATAGCTCACTAAAATATGTTGAATGTGTGAAAATCTAAGACTGCATAATGATATTTCAAACAGGAACAAGTTAATGTAAATTGTACGGTGATACCTTGGAATCTGAACGCCCCAAAACTCAAACAACTTGGAATCTGAACAAAAAATCAAGCACATTTTGCCTGGAATCTGAACGCTGTTTTGGAATCCGAATGCCAACACATTGTTTGTGTGGGATGTACTGGCTATTCAGCCTGTAGCTTTATCTGACGCCCACTCATCTCAGAACTTGAATGTTTTGGAACTCAAACAGGGTTCTGGGACAAATTAAGCTCGAATTCCAAGGCATCATTGTATTTTTTTCTAAATAATGTTTTTCACTTGCTGTCACATCAGTGTTAATTTTGTTGCTTTGTGCTTATTTATTACAGTGATAATTGTTTCTGTTTAAATATAAATTTAAAATCTATGTGTGTATGTCATTAGAATGACTCCAATGGAGTAACTAAAGATTCTATCAAGTAGGTATTTAATTGTATGAATACAACTTAAGGAGATTTGGGGCATAGTCTTTAAAAATTAAATCAGATGGTAAAAGTTAGAAGAGTTCTTTTTTCTTCTTCTTCTTTTAATTAGTAAGGCTGTAACCCATATAACTAGACAATACTGATTATAAAACAAATACCAAATGCTGTTGACATAGGACATGGGGTGGGGCTTCTGCTGACAAAAAAAAAAAAAAATTATCATGTCCAACTATGGTTGAGTACAAACATCTGTGTTTATGTGAACCTCAGGTACCATGTCTCAGTCTTAGATTTCTGATCAAAATGTAACAGTATTGTGGTCTTCAGTTTTCAAGCTAGAAACTCTATTGAATCTGAGAAGGTAAATCTGCTTCTCTACATACTGGTAAGTGAATTTCTAACCTTGAAAAGATTAAGTATTCAGTGTAGAGATAATTAGATAAATCAGACTCATATGTCTATAAAATTCAGGATAATCAATATGATTGAAATTTAAAATACTTATAATTTTAGAATCTGGCATGTTAGGTTTTTGGCTCTGATTTAAAGTTTTAAATTAATTTTAAACTTACTTTTTCCAGTTTAAAAAACTTTGATTAATTTTTAAAATGATTTAGTATGGTTAAGAGAACTTGATAACCAATGTACAAAAATCAATTGCATTTTTATATACAAACAATGAAACACCAAAAAAAAGAAAAAACAATACCTTTTGCAATTGCAACAAAAAGAATAAAATACCTAGGAGTAAACTTAACAATGAACATGAAGTTTTCATACACTGAAAACTGTAAGACATTATTGAAATAAATTGCAGGGGACACAAAGAAATGAAAAGATATTCCGTGTTCATGGTTTGGAAGACTCAACATAGTTAAAAAGAGTCATATTACCCAATGCACTATACAGATTTAATGCAGTTCCCATCCAAATTCCACAGATATTCTTTTAAGAAATAAATTTTAAAAAGCATCAGATTTGTATAAAGCCACGAAAGACCTCTAGTCACCAAAGCAATCCTATATAGAAAGAATAAGGGTGAGGCATCACATTCCCTGGCTTCAATCTATACTACAAAACATCAATAATCAAAACAGCTTTGTATTGGCAGAAAAATAGACATACAGACAAATGGAACAGATGCACAGACCAATGGAACAGAATCAAAAACCCACAAATATATGGACAGATAAATTTTGACAAAGGAGCAAAAAATATACAATGGGAGAAAATAAGCTTCTTCAGTATATGGTGCTGTGAAAATTGTAAAACCACATGCAAAAAAAAAGAACCTGAACTGCAAACTGTCACCATATACCAAAATTAACACAAAAGAGATTAAAGACCCAAAACAATAAACTGTAGAAAAGAAAACATTGGTACTAAATTTATAGGCTTTGAGTTCAGAAAAGACTTTACGAACTTGACTTCAGAGGCTAGGGAAGTAAAAGCAAAAATAAATTAATGGGACTTTATCAAACTAAAAAGCTTCTGCACAGCAAAAGAAACCATCAACAAAGCAAAGAGGCAGCCAATCAAATGGGAGAAGATATTTGCAAACATGGCCTCTGATAAGGGTCTAATATCAAAAATATATAAAGAACTCATACAGCTCAACAACAAAACAAGAAATCCAATTAAAAATTGAGCAGAAAACCTGAACAAACATTTCTTCCATAAAGACATACAACACAGATATGAAAACGTGTTCAACTTCACTAGCTATTAGGGAAATTCAAACAAAACTACAATCATATACTACTTCACACCTGTTAGAATGGCTATTATGAACAAGACAAGGAATAACAAGTGCTGGAGAGGTTGTGAAGAGAAAGAAACCCACATACACTGCTAGTGGGCATGCAAACTAGTGCAACCACTATAAAAGACAGTATGGAGATTTCTAAAAATTAAAAATAGGGGATGCCAGGATGGATCAGCAGGTTGAGCACTCACTTTGCAGTCCCGGGGTACGAGGATCAAAAATCCCAGCCCCAGCCTGTGAGGACCCATATGCTGAAATGGAGTGTGCCCTCATTTGGTTCTCACTGGGGCAAGCTTCCCATGTGAATGGACCCTGGTTCCTGCCCTGTGCAGCTCTGCACCCACCTGTGGAATGAAACTATATCAAAAACTAAGGACATACAACTATGGAGAGTGCTCTGGGCCTCTCTCTCTCTCTCTTTCTGTCAAAAACAATAAAAATACATCTTTTTTAAAAAATTAACAATAAAGTTACCACTTAACCCAGAAATTAACCCCTTCTGGGCAAAGATATATTCATATGTACCCCAATGTTCATCGCAGCACTATTCACAGAGGCCAAGTTAAGGAAACCGTCAAAGTATCTTTTGATAGATGACTAGATAAAGAAGTTATGGTACATTTACACAATGGCATATTACTTAGCCATAAGAAAAGATGAAATATGACCATCTACAACAACATGAACGGACCCTGAGACCACCATGCAAAGCAAAATAAGCCAGACAGAAAAAGAACAAAAACTATATGACTTCACTCATATGTGAAACATATAACATAGAGCAACAACAACAACAAAAACTAGTGGACACAGTCAAAAGTTTAGTGGCTACCTAAGGGTAAGGGGGGAGAGGGTAGGGAAGGAGGTAAAGGACTCAAATATATGGTGATAGAAAGAGAACTGACTCTGGGATGTGAGCACAAAATGTAATTCATAGATGATGTAATGTAGAATTGTACACCTGGAAACTATGTAATTTTTACTAACCAATGTCACCCCGATAAATTTAACAATTAAAGAGAAATTTATTTTCCACATAAGTTTTCCAGGATCATGTAAGGATTTACAAATGGCTATTACAATTGCAAATTGTTATGATAGGGAAAAGTCTTATTTTTCGAAATTTTCTTAGTAGGAGATTCCCAAATAAAATTTCCTGACCTATTCTTCAAAGAGACCTGTCTGTATTGAGCAGCTTCGGTAGGGGATAGTAGTGAGATTCTCCCCTGGGCCATGCTTAAGTAAGTGTAGACAGCTATGGAAGTGTTTTCAAAGGAAGGTGGGTTTGGCTTTGTTTTACAAGTGGAGATTGGAATTTTGGAGCAGAACTAAACAACTCAAGTCAAGAGAGAGGGCATGACACGCAGAGTAAAGGAAGGGAGAAAAGAGAGAAGACCCTGTAATGGAGCTGAGGAGAGTTATTTGGGAGAGAGAGCAGAAATAGCTAATAGAAAATTCAGGTAAAGTTATGTATGTATGTCATGTGTCCTGTGGTCATCTCCTTTTCCGTTTCAATGAAGTCTACATTGTTAACCAATGCTTTGAAAATTGGGTTTGTTTTATGGAAGGGATAGCTGAGTCTGGCCTCCAGGTGGGCTTAAATTAGTAGCAAGGCAGACCAAAGGGACTCTCTCATTCAATTATGTATTTGCTGCCTGGTTCTCAGAGAAGCACCTGTTTTAATGTTTCAATTCATGTCACCTACCGCCACCTGCTGGAAGAATATACTAATTGCAAAACAAGTATTAATTATAAGTGGGGAGGCAGGACACTCAAGGGCTCAAACTGTAAACTCAAATTTATAAAAGACTAGGACTATTCTCAGCTCTGCCACTCTCTACCTACAAAGTAATACTTCAACCTTAGTTTATGATCTGAAGAACCAGGAGCTATAAAAGTGATTGCTAAAATCTCTTCTATATTCCAAATTTAAAATTATAACAAAAGTAGATTTTTAAGCTAGACTCTATCAGACATGCCTATAGTTTTTACAAACTACAACATTATGCTAGCTCTCTTTTTCAGCTATGTCTAAAACATTTCAAAACATGAGCCAAAATGTAGTAATCTATATATTAAGTCCAATTTACCACTCATTGAAAATTTAACGTCATTTTTTAAAACAGTTAATTTTCCATTTAGAACACATAATAAAACAAGTACAAGATGAGTATTTGGTTTCATGTTGTCACCGTTTAAAAAAAGGGGAGTGGGGCTATACAAAATGAAACAAAAAGAAGTTTAAGAAAAAGAAGTTTCTGAATCAACCATTGTAGGGATCAAAGACTTCTTAAGCTAGAGCTGCCAAATGTGTTACTTTATTTTCCTTTTATAGATCAAAAACAGTATCTATACTTATAAGCTGCCAAAATGTACCTGATTTTCATAAACTAACCATAGGGCATATTTTGGAAGATACTTACTCATATATTTCTAAATTAGTTAGTTTGTTTTCAGTCACATAGTTGCTTGGGATCAAGCCTTCATTTCTACAAGAAAAGACAAAGCAAAAAATCAAAATGTTTGACAGATTTGTCACATTATCATGGCAACAATCTTTTTAAAGCATCAAGAACATAAGGGAAGTCAAATTCACTTTACTGATTAAGTTGTTAAAAGGGAAAAAGTCATTTTTCATTTCTATTTTCAACTGAACTGATCTCTGTATAATAAATACTAAGATTCCAACTTATAATGTGAGTAGGTAAAGATGTTCTATGACACCATAAAATTCTCAAAGGGGAAAATGGGCACTTATATAAGTATTGGGAGATCATAGTATTATAACAAAGCAGTTATGAATATATTGGCCTAATTGTTTTTAATTGCATCAGCATATTCCACAGAGTAGCTAGACCACCTTCAGGAATGGCTAATGACACAGTCCTAAACCTACTAATACTTCTTTTCCCAGTGAAAAGTCTCTATCACATGGTAAGTCTAAACCAAGACCTGAAAAGAGAGCCACATCATCAGGAAAATATAAAGAGGTATGTAATGTAGCTACTTCTAATATTCAGATAACTTATAATCTCAAAATCTTGACAAGGATCAGAAATTAATGTCACTCTTCTCTCCCAGGGAGTCCAGAAACTGCATGGAATTCTTATCTTCCTAGGACTCCAGTCAGGCATGATCAGTCTATTGCAAGTGACATAAGAAGTCTGTTTGTGTCCCAGGGTCTTTTTTCCTTTCCTATTTAATTCAGCACCTACTTCCAAAACTGGCCACTGTGAAAATATGAAAATGAGTAAGATAATGTTTCTGTTCCTACCTTAGAGCTTAACAGGGAAAAAAAGTCAGAATGCCAAAGAAAGTATAAATCAGAATAAGAACCTATAGGGCAGAAATTACTGTTCTTATTTTACAAGTAAAGAAATGAAAACTCATTAAGAAATAGAACTACCATATAATTCAGCAATTCCACTTCTGGTTATTTATCTGAAGAAAATGAAAACACTAACTCTAAAAGATATAGAACACCCCTATATTCATTGCAGCATTATTTACAATAGCCAAGAGATGGAAATGACTTAAGGATCCATCAATGAATGAATGGATAAAGAAATTGTGGCACATAATTTACATGCAATGGAACACTATTTGGCCATAAAAAAGAATAATTAAACCTTGCCGTTTGTGACTTCATGAATGAACCTTAAGGTAATTCTTCTAAGTGAAATAAGTCAGACAGAGAAAGACAAATACCATATGATCTCACTTATCTGTGGAATCCAAAAAAATCTTAATTAAGAGAAGAAAACAAGCTCATAGATACAGCGAACAGATTGTGGTTGCCAGAGGATGGTGTGAGGGTGGGCAAAATGCATAAGGGGTGTCAAAAGATATAAACTTCCAGTTTTGAAATAAATAGGTCTTGGAGTTGTAATGTACAGCATGGTGACTATAGTTAAGAATACTGGATTGCATATTGAAAAGTTGCTAAAAGACTGAATCCTAAAAATTCTCATTACAAGAAAATAAATGTTTGTAATTTATTATAACCATGTATGGTGACAGATGTAAGTTAACTAGACTTATGGTGGTAATCATTTCACAAATATTGTATAATTATGTTATGCACCTAAAGTTAATATAACATTATATGTCAATTATACCTCAATACAACAAAAAGAAACAAACTCAGAAAGGGTAAGTAACTTGCCCAAAGGACACACAATAGTAAGTGGAAGCATGTGTAGCCAGGTGTACATACTTCTAAGAGTATGTCTGAAATCACGGTGCTATTAATGATCTCTCATAGTGACAGGGAGGTATGGGGAACAGGTCCAATTTCACATAAAAAGAAGAGGTGTATACATAAACCTGGGGAAACTAAGTCACTAAACAATCTTATTTATGCTTCAGAAGTCTTTAGATAATAAAAGAGGAGGAATTTGATAAGGATCAAGCCACCAGTCTTACCCCAGACGGTCTCTTGCCTTCCACCAGTGAGTATTGTACTTC
>PVKE010024906.1:0-23212 GCA_004027555.1 Craseonycteris thonglongyai
CCGCCGCCGCCACCTCCACTTCCTCCACTTCCTCCACCTCCTCCTCCACCACCTCCTCCGCCTCCTCCTCCTCCTCCTCCTCCTCCTTGTTTGCTGCTCTGTTCCTTTTCAATTTTTTCCAGGCTTTCCAGTAGAGAATCCACTTTTTGTTTTATCTGGGTCAATTCCTTCTTAATGGCCTGAAGGTCATCTCCTTTCACTTTCAAAAGAAACAAAACCGTATGTGAGAATCAAATGTACCAAAAGCTACCAGTTATCAAACACATTCTCACTAGACTATATACCCCTGTAGCCAAAAGGAAACCCCTGGGGAGAAATGGAACCAGTATAGTATCATCCCATTAATGGGGATATTCAATCTTTTATTGGTAGCTTAAAACGGAATCTAATGTGCCTACTCCAGTAGCACTAACTTCTATAAGCCTGATGAAAACCTCAACTCCTCTTTAAAGCATTTTCTGTAGTTTTGTCTTACATATTTCATAAACTTAACAGGTGCCTAAAGTCTGATAACTTTATTCGAATTACCGAAAACAGAACACAATCTAGAATCGGTCACTTAATCATTATCTTCTCCTCCATTATTCTGATTATGCAGCGGCATTTATACAAAAAAATGAACCTATTAACTACATTAATTTCCCTGTTTCAACACACAAATATCAGAATCACAAAGCTGCAATAATATAATACATACATTTTCCAGACTTGGAAGAAGATCCTCGCTGTCCACTCTTAGAATTGAAGCCACTTTTGCCCCTTCGTGAGGTGTTTCCTGATACACGCTGGCGTTTGGAAGGCACTACAGCCCGAGCAATAGGAGGCGGAGGAGGAACACGTGCTGGGTAACTGTACATCCTATCGGATAAAATGAAAACAATTTCTTTTCAACTAAAATTAGGTCAGCAAGAGCCAAACAGTGGCCTTATAAAATAATAAATTGATTCCACTGTCTCCCAATCATTTTGTTTTTGCTAACTTCATTCCAAAGGCCAGTGAAAGCTTTTCTTTCTTGAAAATTTTAATACCTAGGTTACTTTTCTTCAAGAAAATACATGTACACAATTATATCCAATGAAATGGTTGGTTAGCCCTTAAAAATCAGACATGGGGGGGAAGCCGGGATGGCTCAGTGGGTTGGGCGCTCACTTTGTAGCGCCGGGGACCGAGGATCGAATCCCGGCCCCGGCCCGTGTGGACCCATGTGCTGAGCTGGGGAGTTCCCCCAGTTCAGTTCTCTCTCTGTCTCTCTCTCTTTCTGTCAAAACAATAAAAATTAAATAAATAAATTTAAAAAAAAGAAGCACCGATGTTTAAAAAAAAAAAGAAAAAAAAATCAGACATGAAAGGTTACACTGTACTATGGGAGTATTAATAAAGCACTCAATAATGAACAGGCATATCTTGATCTTACTCTTTTAAAAAATATGCTATAATAAACAATTTATATAAGCCAAAGAAAGCACAAAAGGAATACAATCAACTGAGTCTGCAGAGGTATTTATTGTTACCTAAATCCCTGATCTTTACACACACAGAATAAAAAGCATCACTACTGATACCAGGTTGAACCACATAAACTTTCCAATGTTGACCACTTTTGACCAATAGAAACAAACAGTCATTTAGTATGTGTTAGCTGGGTATAAACTATCACTACCAATTCTGACAACATTTAAGCATAAGCTCCCAGAGCTCCAACAAGGTAGAGAATATGGTCCATCTTGTTCACTCTTCACTACTGTGTAAACTCATTGCCCAACACACATTTATTATAGCTCTCGAAAAATCACTGGTTACTCAACTGCTGCTTCCACTGGATAAGTATCCCTATGACTGACAAAGACATACCAAAGTGATAGCACTGACCCTTACATTTGGTAAAGAAAAAATTCAAATTACAAAACTTCTTGGGGAAGCTGGGATAAACACTCTTTTGCAGCCTGGGGACCGACAATTGAATCCTGGCCCAAACCTGTGTAGACACTTATGGGAGGTGCTTCCCACATGGGAAGCTCCCCCCCACCACCACCAAGTTTGGCCCCTGGCTCAAGGGGCGTACCTGCCATGCAGGAGGCCCCCAGCCCAGTTCCTGCCCTATGCGGCCCCCACCCACCTGTGTGGAACAAAACCATGCCAAGAACTAATGACATGCAACTATGGACACTGCTCTGGGCCCTCCCCATTCTGTCTCTATCAAAAACAAAATAAATCTTAAAAAAACAAAAACAAAAACAAACTTCTTACATGGACATCAGTTCTAGAAAGTCTACACTGCATTTACAAAAGACTGGCACCTACGACGGTAAGGCACATCAGCAGAAAAATAATCTTATAATGAATGCTACCTCTACATCTCTGTACCAACTAACTTGACTCCCACCAACTGCTTCTCTGTCTAGCTTCAAAGGATGTAACAAACAAGTGTGATGTATTACACAGCTTTGAAATTTTAGAATTCACTTATCAAGTGATGCTGAGTCTCCCTCTCATATAGCTCATTAATGGCTAGTCTTCTCTGACCATGTAGCAAAGTCCCCAATTCTCCTGGTAGTGTAAACACTGGTTTTTAATTAGCTCTCATAGAATATTCTTCTGCTCAACCCAACTTAACCTAAAATGTTTCCATCCCATTTTAACAAGGTTATCTTTTACTCACTGTGATATCTTTTACTCATTGTGACTATAACAGGAACATTTTCCTTTCTTTCCTAACAGCGAGTACATAAGTATTGCCAAACAAGTGGGGGACTTATTAATCTTCACTTAGCAATTTTTATCTTTGGCAACTATCACCTTTCCCCTTGAAACACAGTAACTGAATTTGCTATGTGCCAAAGACTCAATGATGGAATAATAGTGAAGTGCTCACATTTGCATTGTGTTAAGCTATAAAAAGTAACACTTTTAAGTTTTGAGCCCCAGGAAATAATTTTCCTAAATATAATAATTCAGAAATTATAAAATATCAGTGTTAAGAACCCCCACCCCCAGGGATGCCAGGATAGCTCAGCGGTTGAGCATATGCCTAGCAATTGAGTGGTCCGGGGTTTAATTCCTGGACCCAGCCCGAGCAACCCCATATGCTCAACTGCGGCACACCCCCTGGGATGGTTTGGCAGCAAAGCTTCTATCCCCGCCCATGTGGGAGGCCTCAATTCAGTTCCCACCCTGCACAGGCCCACATCCACCTGTATGGAATGAAACCATGTCACAACTAATGAAGTACAACTATGGAGACTGCTCTGGGGCCTTTCCCCTTCTCTCTCTCTCTCTCTCTCCCCCTCACCTTCTCACAAACAATAAAATGAATCTTAAAAAAAGAAAGAAAAAACTCTTCTGTGCATGGTATTTATACTTTTAAGACAATTTCTGGAGATATATGAAAGTGTGTTAACCGTATTTCTGGGCATACAACAGCTCATGGCTCAGGCATGTTGGATATAGAGATCTAACTTAACCTCCCAACCCACTCACTCTCACAGGCACCAGTCTTCTAATCCATGAGCTAGCCATACCAGATTCCCTGTATTTCATGGTACTGGAATTTCCTTTTGAAGTATACTATTCTCATCTAACCCAGATAAATAGCCGTAACTAAAATGAGGCAAGAAATGTCGTTTGTTTGCAATCTATGTAATGGCTCCATGAACACAAATGGAAGTTAAATGCTCTGGTTTGGGGGGAAAAAATATATTTAAAAAGATCAACTGGTGAGATGTCATGATAGCTCAGCTGGTTTAACAATCTGGGGAATCAAGCCCCGGTGGTAACCCCTGGGATGATGGCAAAGGTTCTCACCTTCCATGTTAAAGGCTACCAGTTCAGTTCCTGGCTAGTACGGCCCCACATCCACCTGTGTGGAATGAAACGATGTCACAACTAATGATGTACAACCATGGAGACTGCTCTGGGCCCTCCCCTCTTCTTTCTGGTTCACCTCTCAAAACAATAAACCTTAAAAAAAAAATCAACTGGCCACCTTAAAGGGCTTTTAGTGCCATAGAAATTAATGCTCACGCAAAAATGGACTCTTGAAAAATGCAAAGATTCCTCTAAGGAAGTTTAAATTGATCCTGTCTTTAAAAAAAACAAAAACATGAAACTACATGGTTATGAAAATATAAGAACAAGAAAATACGAAAAGAAAGTCACACCTACTATGATAACTCTTAAGGGATAGTTATTAGGAAACTCAGTACAACAGCTTCAAGAACTAGCTATAAACTAAGTAACCATTTTCATCATGAGAATGCTATACAGTAAATCACATAAGGAAACAGCTGCTGACCCTTTCCCTATTAATGAAGCTCAAGCCACTGAAGACTTCATGAAAGTTTCATTAACAAAGAACAAATACTAAATAAAGCCTAAAAGAATTATGACTGTATCCTATATCAGAAACCTGGACATCAAGTGTTGGTAATAAAATCTAGTCACAATAAAGGTAACTAAATATCAGTTTAAAGAAATTAATACATTTCTGAAAACACACCAGCTACCTAAGTATCTAAACAAATGAGACAAAGAATCTCTGCCCTAATCTCCAACCTAAAACATAAGAATTGCAAGGCATTTATTAAACATACATGTTTTCAAAGGCAAGCTTCTAAATTACTAGATGTAACAATGATTTTTAGTGGGTCTCAAAAGACCCTGATTAGTAATAATACATTTTAACCACTAAAGAATTATCAGTAAAAGTCTATATTCTCCTGAATTCATTTATTTAACATATCACAGATGTTTCCTACTGAAAAATTTGGATTAACTTTAAGAATATTATCAAGGGAAAGTTGGGATGGCTCAGTGGGTTAAGCGCTCGCTTTGAAGCCCCTGGGACCGAGGATCGAATCCTGGCCCTGGCCCATGCAGACCCATATGCTGAGCTGGGGTGTGCCCCCAGTTCAGTTCTTGCTGGGACCTATGTGGGAGGCTCCAGGCCCAGTTCCTGCCCTGCGCAGCCCTGTGCCCACCTGTGGAGTGAAACTATATGGAAAAACTGATGTCGACTATAGAGACTGCTCTGGGCCCTCCCCCTTCTTTCTGTCTCTCTGTCAAAAAACAATAAAAATAAATCTTAAAAAAAAAAAAGGAATGCTTTTATAGGCATTTGGGTGTTAATACATCTGAAATCCCTGAAATTCTCTGCTAAAATTCTGTGACTATTCATTCACGAAGGTTAAAAACCACTAACTCAGAAACAAAAAGAATATAGTCCATTCTATTTGAGCTTATCAGAACCAAATCTAGAATACTGTGTGCTCATTTTGGAGAAACATGCTTTATATTTAGAAAGGAACAGAGAAATATAGGTACAAATCCTTAAGATACACAAGATTATTTTAAGTAAAGATTAATAAGATCCCAATGGTAAGTATCAGTAAAATGTAATTTGTGGGGACATAGAGAACCATGGGAAACAATGTGACACAATTATAAAAATTATGAACTTTAAGAGCCAAAACAGCAAGTCTTTCCCACGTAGCTCCATTAATTAGTAAACTTCCTATCTCAAGTTCTGCAGACACCAAGACAAGATGAAACCAATGCACTAACAATTACTTCAAAGAGTTTAAATTAGGGGATGCCGGGACAGCTCAGCAGGTTGAGTGCTCTTTTGTAGCCCCAGGGTCCGAGGATCAAATCCTGGACCTGGTACATGCGGACCCATATGCTGAACTGGGGAAGGAAGCCACTGGCTCCCAGGGGTGTGCTTCCCAGGGGGGAGGCCCAGCCCAGTTCCCACCCTGTGCAGCCTAGCACCCATCTGTATGGAATGAACTGTCAAAAACTAATGACATACAATCACTGAGACTATTCTGGGCCCTTACACCCTTCTCTTTCTCTCTCTGTCAAAACAGTAAAATAAATCTTAAAAAAAAAAAAAAAAAAGTTTACATTAAAACTAAAGCACTGAGTGAAGATCTTCTGCTACTTTGGTTACTATCAGTGCTGCAACCTGTGAAAGTCTACAATTTCAAATGTGAAGTTTCCCAACATATCAAAGTAAATCTTCAGAACATACCCCTTACATAACATTTTGTATAAAAGGACTTTACAAACTTTTATTTGTCTGTCTTTGTACTTGTGAGGATTAAAGCTAAGCAGTTATACTGCATTTACAAAATATCAGCCAATGCAATTCATGAGTTTCTAAAACTGTTCAAGAATGAAGATTTGGGGAAGCCGGGATGGCTCAGTGAGTTAGGCACTCACTTTGCAGCCCCGGGGACCGAGGGTTGAATTCCGGACCTGGCCCGGCCCGTGCAGACCCATATGCCGAACTGGGGAGTGCCCCCAATTCAGTTCTCACCGGGGCGAGACATGGGTCCAGTTCCTGCCCTGTGCAGCCCCGCCCACCTATGAAATGAAACTATGGGGAAAAACCGATGATGTGCAACTATGGAGACTATTCTGGGCCCTCCCCCTTCTCTCTGTCTCTGACTCTCTGTCAAAAACAATAAATAAATCTTAAAAAAAAAAAAAAAGAATGAAGACTTTCTGTAATTGGTATCTTTGAACATTATAAAATGTATTTCTGGATAGTTCTTTCTCAGTCTTTATAAAGGCTTCTGTGAAACCAAATGATATAGTTACTTTCCAATATTTTTTAAACTACCAAAACATTTTCCACGGAACTGTACAGGTGGTACAATCCTTAGTACATTTCTTTTAATCTTGTCAGCTTTTTTAATGTGGTGATTAACACAATAAAATTACCTACAAGGTATTAAGGATTATGATATAAAATTCATTTTAGGGGATGCCGAGTTAGCTCAGCAGGTTGAGTGCTTACCTTGAAACCACAAGGTCTGGGGATTGAATCCCAGCCCAGGTTCATCCAAACCCATATACTGAACTGCAGGGCTACTGGTAACCACCAGATGGCTGCAAAGGTTCTCAACTCCCATACAGGAGGACCCTTGTTCACTTGCCCCATGTGGCCCCTCATCCACTTGTATGAAATGAAACTACGCCACAACTAATTATGTACTAATTGCTCTGCCCCTATTCCTGTCCCTCTCTCTCACCTCTCCAACGATAAATCTTTTAAAAGAATCCATTTTACCATATAGACAAATGCTTATTAAAAGCCCCAAAATTCTAAAGTTCACTCTAATGTAATTTTTTAGTACATACATTAAATCTCAAAGCTTTATAAGCAAGTAGGCTACTAATGACTTTGCTTTAATTATGTAAGGAAAAAATGACAGTGTAGCATGTTTAATACGTATTTACATGTAAAAAAGACACAAAACAAAGCCCCCATTTTCATGAAGTAGTTGGAATTGGCTTTTGTACTTAAAAATAAATCAATTAACTAAATTTTTACAACTTGTGTTTCTCTATAAATGGTATCTGCAGGTAACTCCTCCTTCACAAACATGCTGCCTTAGCAGAGAAGCTAAACTGTATACAACTACTAACTTACACTTCTGCTAATGTAATGTATGGATAGAGTGCCAATTATCAAAGTAAACTTGCGCAGTTGAACTTTATGTTCCTTCACTCTCTTCCTGTTAGGCTTTATTCAATGGTAGATTATCTGTATGACATGTCAAAATTAACAGCAAGCACTGCTCAACTAAATGACACAAATGGACTACCGTATTTTCCCGCGTATAAGACGACCCCCAATTTTCGGTTGACTTTTTTTCGTTTCAAAAGTCGTCTTATACGCCAGAAAATATGGTAGAGAGGCGGTCCGAGCAGCCTTGCAGTGATTGGTGCGGGATCGAGTTGGAAAATTCGTTTAGCGGCATATCGAGACGTTTTTCGGGATATACTCGGCATATAAGACGACCCCCGATTTTCGGATGACTTTTTTTCGTTTCAAAAGTCGTCTTATACGCCGGAAAATACAGTACATAAACCAGAATGATGTACTGAATCCTTCAATATACAGGTACACCCAAACTATTAAATTGTAAAGAAAAAACAAATTTGTAACAAAAAAATATTGAAACAAGTTATTAGTAACACTATGTTTAAGAACCTTTGCCAAGAATAAATATCAATGTTGAGGAACACTATATGCATTCCTTAAAGATTTTGTTTGAAAGAAGGTGTGAGCATCCAGAGCAGTCCTATTAGTGTGGCAGGGTTTCATTCCACACAGGTGGATGTGGGACTGCACAGGCGGGGTACCCAACTGGGGGCCTCCCACATGGGAGGTGAGAACCTGTCACCATCTCCATGGTTACCAGTTATGCCACAGTTCAGCATATGGGTTTGCACGGGCCAGAGCTGGGGTTCGATCCCTGGACCTTGCAGTTGCAGGGCAACCACTCAACCTGTTGAGCTATCCCAGCATCCCCATGCATTCATTCCTTAAAGAGCAGGAATCAATAGCCCCTGCAGATATAGAACCAAAGGTACCAATCAACAATTAGTTCTGAAATCTTCTTTAAGCAAGAATTGTTTTAAAGATTTTTACTGTTTTTGACAGAGAGAAAGAGAAGAGGTGGTGTGTGTGTGTGTGTGGGGGGGGCGGGGACACAGCAGTCTCCACAGATTGTATGTCATTAGTTCTTAATATAATTTCACTCCACAGGTGTGCGAAGAGGCATGCTCCTGGCAAGAACCGAACGGGGACACACCCCAGTTCAGTATATGGGTCCGCACAGGCCAGGGCTGGGATACAATCCTCAGACCCCAGGGCTGTAAGACAAGTGCTCAACCAGGTGAGCCATCCGGCTTCCCCAAGAATTATTGATATTAGCATTGAGCGGTATTTTCGCAAATTTAGACACAATGGATTGAAAACTGTCCTATTGATTTATTTTTACAAGTTTTCCAAGGGAAAAAATTAAATAATGGAATCATTTGAAGATATGCTAGCACAAAACAAACTCCCAACTATTTCACTGAAAAACAATTTGAAAATTCACCCCAATACCTTTTAAACAAAAATTAATCTGGGGGGATGCCGGGATGGCTTAGCAAGATGACCGCTTATTTTGCAGCCCTGGGGTCCAAGGATCAAATCCTGGGCCCAGCCTGTGTGGACCCATACACTAAACTGGGGTGTGCCCCGTTTGGTTCTCACCAGGGCGAACCTGTGTGGGAGGCCCCCGTTTGGCTCCCACCCCAGGGACATGCTTCCCACATGGGAGGCCCCTAGCTCATGGGGGCATGCCTCCTATGTGGGAGACCCCTAGAAGGTTCCTGGTCTAAGCAGTACTAGGCCCACCTGTTGAATGAAAACTATGTAGAAAACTGATGACATGCAACTATGGAGACTGCTCTGGACCCTCCCCCTTTTCTTTCAAAACAATAATTAAAAAAAAAACTTTAAAAAATTTTTTTAGAAAAAGTTACTCTGAGCAGTAGTTGCTTTCAGTTCTAGGATCTATCCTTTCAGAAATGGGACGGAATCTACGGTAATACTATGTTAAGAAGGATAATTTTTAACTCTTGGCTTTGCTTCTGTTTATATAACTTTCCATACAAATGAGAATCTTTTCTAGATTCATCAACTTCCAAAGATTTATAACATTAATGATTTGTTATAATGTTCTCAACACATACTCCAAAATGTCACTTATGTGCAAATTGTTAGTGTGGTCCAATCTTTATTTTTTTTAAAAGCTAAAATTAGAAACAATATTTATGAATATATATTAAGAACAGGTGAGCCCATTCATTTCTATATTCTCATTTTATCAAACCAGATCAGAAGAATACACTTCTCTAATATTACAACAAAATTTACTTTAAAGGGCTATCTAAACAGATTTGTATTTGCCAGGTGGAGGGAGAAGCTGAAAACAAAGGAATTTCTTGATGAATGTTTGAGACACATGGAAATATCTGTATTTAATAGTATTGGTAGGTACACGGACAGCTATACATGTCAAAACTGTACACCGGGGGAAGCCGGGATGGCTCAGTGGGTTAAGCGCTCACTTTGCAGCCCCGGAGACCGAGGATCAAATCCCGGCCCCGGCCCGTGCAGACCCACATGCTGAATTGGGGAGTGCCCACAGTTCAGTTCTCACCAGGTTGAGACCCCAGCTCAGTTCCTGCCCTGTGTAGCCCTGAGCCCACCTGTGGAATAAAACTATGTGGAAAAACCAATGATGTGCAACTATGGAGACTGCTCTGGCCCCTCCTCCCCTCCTTCTCTGTCTCTGTCTCTCTCTCTCTCATTGTCAAAAACAATAAAAATAAATCTCTAAAACTGTACACTGAAAATCATAAACCTTACTGCATATAAAAGTTTTCTAAGCTATCTCTCCAGCTCTATCTTTCCAATCTCTTCTATTGAATCTCCTTGTTCCTGTCCCCATTACCAAAGCCTACCCTTGTCAAAAAAAGAGGAAGAGAAAAAAAGGAAACGCCAAAAAACACCTACCCTTCTCAAAGTCACCAATGTTCTTTCTGCATGCTGCTAAATCAAATGGTCATTTCTAAATGTTCATTTATTACTTAAATTACTAACATTTGTCAGTTCATCCCTCGCCTCTTTATCACATACTCACTTCTGGCTCTTCTCAAAAAAAAAAATAAAATAAATAAATAAATAAATAAAATATATATATATATATATATATACACACACCGTATTTTCCGGCGTATAAGACGACCGGGCGCATAAGACGACCCCCTAATTTTACAGTTAAAACATAGGTTTAGGCCTATATTCGCTGTTTAAGACTACAGCCTTGGAAGTGGGGGGTAGTCTTATACAGCGAATATAGGCCTAAACTTATGTTTTAACTGTAAAATTAGGGGGTCGTCTTATACGCCGGAAAATATGGTATTTTTCTTTGTGGTATTCTCAATCATCTCTGCTCATTCCTCACCTCCCCAGTCTTTAAAAATTGCCATGCTCCAGGGATCTCTATATTTTATCTCCAGTTATCTAGTATCATGATTTTATGATCTATAAGCAAAAATAACTGCCTACTTAACATCTCTCAAAGTAGAGGTCTAGTAAGGGGCTTAAATTAGCATGTTCACAACTGATTCACTCCTCACCCCAGTTCCTTGTATGTTCTTTCTTCATCAGTGTCTTTAAGTTTCAAGTTTCTAGTCTCCAGGCCAAAACTTGGTGACTTCTCTGATTCCTCTCAGGTCTCTCACATTGAAATGTAAACAATCTTTCTCCAATTAACATCAAAATTCAACCATGGCCAACACCCTCCTGGTCCTATCCCAATTGACTGCAGATGATTTCAACTTTTCTATTTTCAGAGTAACCTTGTTAAAATACAATTAAGATATTAACTTATATGCTCAAAACTCTCCAATGGCTTCCCATCTCATTCAGACCAAAAGCTAAAGATATACCTTGTAGGTGAGTTAGGATCACTATGTTACTAGGATAATAACAAAAATTGTAACCTTGCAAATAAACTATCCTCAGAATGACTTCTGAGAGGAAATTACCAACACCAATTTTCTGAGTACTTTTTCCATTCTTGACTCTAAACCTTAGTTCATTTTCCCACCACAGATCTCAGGATTACACTTATTACACTTGAATCAACTCTTTACCAGTTACTATGTGATTGTTCCATTTAGTCTTCAGAAGTTTTTTTCTATTGGCTGAGATTAGAATGGAAGGAGAAAGACATTACTTTTCACTGTAATTAATATTAACACTCTTAGAGCTACCTTCTGCCAGTGGCACTAGCGAGAAATGCGAACGGTAATTTAATAAAATGTATCACCTTAGGAAAAAAAAGTTATGAAGTTATTGTTTTGGATATCCATATGCAGTATTTTTAGTTTTATATAAATTGAATTAGTTAATACTACTACCGGTACTATTCTTTTACATCGGCTGAAAAAGAAATGTACTTATTTCAGTCATACATCTACAAAAATAAATATAGTAAGTTATAGCGCTTTTAACTATGGTCTACGTATGAGCCGGTATATCGGCGCACTGCACTTTTCACCCAAGATGCAAAAGCTGATATATCAGCCCATCGCACTAAAAGGGTTTTAAGCAATTCATCAGAGAATAACAAAGGGCATTTTCTTGCCTTTTTAAAAGCTGAAGTGAAGCCATCAGTGGGTTGCCACCAATTTTTAGGACCAAATAAATAGCAGTAAGAAATCTGAAGATAATTCTGCAAACATCTACCGGTAAATTTCTTTAATATTCCTGCTGTCTGTACCTCTTATTATCAATTAAGCCTTGCAAAACCTCTCACTTGAAACAATTCTTTCCAAACACATTTACAGTGAAATGAGAGAAAGGGTCAAAGTTTTGCTGCCTCACCAAGACACTATAAGTAAAATTTTAGAGGTCTATTCACATGAAGATATTATACCTATTCAAGTTTCTATAGTCAATTTAAAATAGTAGTTTCTTACGCTAGAAGCCATAATACCACAGAACTTAAATCCTAAAAATGTGTATTAAAATTATTCTAAAAGTACCACAAAGAAATAGGATAAGAACCACATATAATGAAACTACTTCCTCATTATTTGTTATCAGTGATTTTCAACACTGCCTGGACATTAGAACCCCTTGGGAGGCTTTAAAAGAATACACCGAGGGAAGCCGGGATGGCTCAGTGGGTTAAGCGCTCACTTTGCAGCGCCGGGGACCGGGGATCGAATCCCGGCCCCAGCCCGTGTGGACCCATATGCTGAACTGGGGAGTTTCCCCAGTTCAGTTCTCTGTCTCTGTATCTCTCTCTCTCTGTCAAAAACAATAAAAATAAAAAATACACCGATACTTAAAATTAAAAGTCTACCTAGACCAACCATGTTCACAACTAATAATATACAACTATGAAGACTGGCTGGGCCCACCCCTCCTCTCTCACCTCCTCTTAAACAATAAAATCTTTTTTAAAAGTCTACCTAAAACCAGCTGTTTTTTAAAAAGATTTATTTATTGTTTTTTGACAGAGATACAGAGATAGAGAGAAGAGAGGAGGGCCCAGAGCAGTCTCCATAGTTGCACATCATTTGTTTTTCCACGTAGTTTCATTCCACAGGTGGGCGCGGGGCTGCACAGGGCAGGAACTAGGCCGGGGTCTCGCCCCGGTGAGAACTGAACTGGGAGCTCCCCTAGTTCAATTCTCTCTCTGTCTCTGTGTGTGTCTCTCTCTCCCTGTCAAAAATAAATAAGTATTAAAAAAAAAAAAACCTGCTCTTAAAAAAAAAAATTTTTGCAGGTGTAGTTGGGCATTAGTATCTTTTAAATATGACCAAGAGATATCTATCTGCAGAAAGCGTAAAGAATAGCTGCTTCAAACTCATTAGGTTTCACGGCCTTCAAATCACTCAACCAGTGACCGATAAAGTTTTCCCAGATCTGTTCTCTCAAGTGTAAGGTCTGTCAAAGTACAGAACTCATTTGTTTTCAAAATAGGTATTTAATTAAATATCTAAAGAAATTTTCAAGAACAAATCCAATAACCATTTGATGATACATAGAACACCAAAAACATACAATGCTATGTGTTTTGTTTATGGAATTCAAGGATTTTTACAATGCAAATCCAAACGTCCTTCAATCTTACTCTTTTGGCCTTTTAAAGACTAGCTTCCACACTTTAAGCTAATTCCTAAAACAAATTTTCAAACACAAAGTGCACATGTTCAGGTCCTCAATCATACTGTTTTTACTGCCTGACTTCGTTCCCTGGCCCAACTTCTTTGAATAATTGATCAACTCAGTCCAATTACTTTTCTTCTGTGAAACATTACCAAATCAAGAAAGAGTAATTATTTTTATTCCAAAAGCAGGGACTGATCTAATTGTAATTACATATTAACACGTTAAGTGCCCAGGCTATTTTGTCTTGCTTAGTGCTTGGCCCGTTATATCAGATTTCACCGAAATGCTGGCAACCAGAGATCTGTTTAGGTTGCAATAAGGCTGAATGTTTATATATAGAATATATTTATTGTGTGAATATTTATTATTTACTGCAATTTGTACAATGTATTATTTTAGAAATGCTTTGGGGAAGCCGGGATGGCTCAGTGGGTTGGGCACTCACTTTGCAGCGCCGGGGACCGGGGATCGAATCCCGGCCCCGGCCCGTGCGGAACCATATGCTGAACTGGGAGCTCCCCCAGTTCAGTTCTCTCTGTCTCTGTATCTCTCTCTCTCTGTCTCTGTATCTCTCTCTCTCTGTCAAAAATAAATAAAAAAATATATATTTAAAAAAAGAAATGCTTTATATTCAATTAGTTGTCTGCGATTCTTGTTCCAGTGAAGAAAAAGATTTTCCTTTACCTATGAACATGAAAATGTCCCCTAAATGGGAAATTATAGGGAAGGAAAACAAAAAAGGAATAACCACTTTAAAAAGGAAAGACAAGTGGGACATCTTAGGTATTTAAAATTTATTAATAGAATGTAATTTTTTAAATTTTATATTGTCAGTTAACATACAATACCACAGCCTGCACGAAAAGTATACTGTCAGTCACTGGTGACTGACATGGCGCTTAACGTGTTAATACCGGTAATAAAAATTCTAAGATACTTAATGTTTCCTTAACATTAAGACTAATAGTAAAAAAAAACAAAAAAAAAAACTAATAGTAAAATATCAATTCGATATTAACGTTTTTGCCTATTGTACCATTCCCCAATAGTTAATTCCTATAACATCAGGTCTAAATCTGTCATTCAAAGCCATCCATAACTTTTTCCTACCCACACATCTTCCAATTTTATTTCTCATGACTCTCTAATAAATAGTAATACTTCTCTGAAGGCACAAGAGGGAATCAATTATTAATCTAACCTCCTTGCCTTTTAGAACTACACTACAATCCCCAATCTATAACATACACCTTAATACTTGAACATTAACTCCTAAAGCAATTTGTATTAATTCATTATATATGCCAATGGTATCCTATTCTGTATTAGTTGGTTTGCTTAAAGGTGACTATAGGATTTTTAAGGTTATGGATCATTCTTTATATTTTTGTCCCACACAATGCAAAGCCAAATGACAAGTATGCAATGGGAAAATAAAAAAAAAAAGAGACCATGGAACTGCAAATTAAGTCCCATTTCTTCATTAGGCAAGTCATGCCTTTAATGTGGCATGAAAATTAAAAAGAAAACTGACTTGTCTCAAGAAAAGCCATCATGGGGAAGCCGGGATGGCTCAGTGGGTTAAGCGCTCACTTTGCAGCGCGGGGAACCGGGGATCAAGTCCCGGCCCTGGCCCGTGTGGACCCATATGCTGAACTGGGGAGCTCCCCCAGTTCAGTTCTCTCTCTGTCTCTTGCTCTCTCTCTCTCTGTCAAAAATATATAATAAATAAAATATTAAAAAAAGAAAAAGAAAAGCCATCAGTCCAGATAATATGGGACATGTCCCCTTATGCCTTAATGATACATATACTGATTTGCCTTAATGATACATAAACTGATTCTTTGATATTAACAAATGTCATCTTTCCTAGTCTACTTCTGACGATTTGTGAGAATGTATTTTTCATTTGTTTTGGCAGGAATAGGGGATTCTGAAAACAGGCTTGTTGTTAATTACCACAAAAGGGAAAGTTCACTACTACAAAACAGAAAAATAAAATGGAAGACGCAGGAATGGCTCAGCAGGTTATATACTCGCTTTGCAGTCGCGGAGTCTGGGTATCAAATCACAGCCAGTGTGGACCCCTATGCTGAACTGGGACATGCTTCCCTTGTGGGAGGCTCCCAGTTTGGTTCCCGCCATACACAGCCCCACATCCACCTGTGTGAAATGTAATTATGTCGAAAACTGATGAAGTGTGGCTGTGGAGGCTGCTCTGGGCCCTCGCCCTTCTGTCTCTCTCTGTCAAACAATAAAAATAAATCTTAAAAAAAAGGAAAAGGGGAAAGCTGGGATGGTTCAGTGGGTTAAGTGCTCACTTTGAAGCCCCGGGGACCGAGGATCGAATCCCGGCCCCGGCCCATGCGGACCCACATGCTAAACTGGGGTGTGCCCCCAGTTCAGCTCTTGCTGGGGTCTATGTAGGAGCCCGGCCCAGTTCCTGCCCTGCGCAGCCCCATGCCTACCTGTGGAAACTATATGAAAAATTAATGCTGTCAACTATGGAGACTGCTCTGGGCCCTCCCCCTTCTCTCTGTCTCTCTGTCAAAATCAATAAAATAAATCTTTAAAAAAAAAATTTTTTTTTTTTTAAAGAAAAAGAAAATGGTCCTCACAAATTTTTTGTTTTGTTTTACCAGAATAGACAAAACACCTTTAACCTTTATCAGACGAAAGGGAACTTTTGTTCCCGGCAAGGAGCGGGTCCCGCTGGCCAAATGGGAACTTCCGTTCCCACTTCATTTGAGTTATTTCTCGCTCCTTCTATGATGTGCTTGGAGTGCATAATGATGTCAGGACTATTTATCTTTCAACAAATGTCCCTTTTGACCTGCTAGCCATCCCCTCTTTTTCTGGGCAGTATATATAAAAACAAACATTTTTACGGGAAATTTAAATGCCGTCTTTTAAAAGTTAACATACCTGTCATAATAATCCCGTTGAAAGTCATAATCCAAGTCAAATGAGGAGCTGAAAAATAAATACCGAAACCTATTGATTTAAAATTGTTAATGTAAATTTACTATAGCAGATGGGGAAAAACCCCAAAACTCATGCCAAACCCACCACAACAAACAGATCAAAAGATTAGCATGGAACAATCCCCCAATCATTCAAACAACTGATCACTAAATTTTAAGCACTTTAGGCTACTGGACATGCAGTGGCCAAACTGCAAATTTAAGCAAAAGTTTGTTAAAATTTCAACACACAACAAAATAGCTAAAATAAGAGCACTGAAAATTAAAACAGTAAACATTCTTATGCCATCCACCTTCCTTCCGGTTCTTACTCCCCAGCTTCTCAGAAGCTAAACAACTCTTGAAGGATTTAAATTTATAATATAAATACCAAACTACTCTTTAATAGAAACAATTTCAGAAAATTCTAATAATTCTCTAGTTAACGGGCAAAAAGGAGTTATATTAAAACAAAATTAATAAAGCATTATTCTTACACAGATAAAACATATTACAGTTAACCCTCCCCACATCCAGAAAACAGATAGAGAAGATGCCCATTGATGGACACAATGCAGTTATAAATAATAAAGTTCCGGACCTGAGTAGAGGGGACGGAGAAGGGTGTTCTGGTACTGACCCGTACATCTCCGCTGCAGATCGTTTCACACCTGCTTTTCCTCGGTTCACTTTTGGTTCTGCAGCCAGATTAATATCTGGGGGGGAAGAAAAAAAAAATTTTTTTTAATGACAACTCGGTGGTAGATCTCAAAACAAAAGCTTTTAAAAGTGTACAGTAATGTTAACCTACAAAGAACACTGTTTATCTCATCTTTCCTTATCATATGAAGAAGGCTCAAGAATTTCTACAACCCTAAGACTTACTTACTGTTCCATTCCTTTATCCTGTTCTGTACCAAAGGTGTTCATTATATACAAAAAATTTGTTCTTTGGTACCTTCTATCTCAACCACCACACTTCAAATGAAATTCTTACCATTCAAGCACCCACTCTGCTTATGCAATTATAGGAGAAAAAGTATCAATGACTAACGGTTGCCATTCCTGGAATAATTCTGTGCATTCTAAATCAGCACAGACAAACGTATTAGGAATGAGTGAACAACCGCAGAGATGTAAAATACACTACTACTCAAATTAATGTGGTAGAAGTATGGTACCCTTAAATTACCCCCAAAGACGAATTATTTTTTTCGTTACATACAGGATCAGCTGAAAACACTGCCCGTTAAGAAATACTATGCAGGGGAAGCCGGGATGGCTCAGTGGGTTAGCCGCTCACTTTGCAGCCCCGAAAACCGAGGATCGAATCCCGGCCCCGGCCCATGTGGACCCATATGCTGAACTGGGGAGTTCTCACCGGGGTGAGACCCCAGCCCAGTTCCTGCCCTGTGCAGCCCCACCCACCTGTGGAATGAAACTATGTGGAAAAACCAATGATGTGCAACTATGGAGACTGTTCGGGGCCCTCCCCCTTCTCTCTGTCTCTGACTCTGTATCTCTTTCTCTCTCTGTCAAAAACAACAAATAAATCTTTAAAAAAGAAATACTATGCAGTGATTTGCTTAAGTAAACAACTTTTATGTGCATGTCTATAGACACACATCAAGGGAAACAAAGAAGCAAAATCCTAGTTTCCGTATATAACATAAATTTTAAAGTATCTATTCCAATGACCAGCTACTTACCCTGCCACCCACTGCCTACACCAGAGTCCAATTTGTAACAAGAGCTGATTTGTCAAAACCTGATTAGCCAAAGGCTTGCCCTCCAAAACTCAGATCATCAAATGACCAACTGATTAACAGACTTTTAGTACATTACTTGCTAAGCACCACTACATTTATGAATAATCTTCAGTTCTTGGTTCACTAAATTCATTTTTATTACTTTACACCTAATGTTTAAACAACCATGTTTATATGATTTTAACTCTGGAGTCATATAAACTTTTATAAAACTAAACAAGGAACTGAAATGTTTAAAAAGCAGTATTAACATGTACAAACAAAATTAAACAATAGAACTAAACTATATTAAAGATGATTATATTATACCTTACTAAAGAATTATTTCATGTGATTCTAAAGTACAGACATCAATAACCCGAATAGAATTCATACTAATAAAATACACATCTAGTCATCTTTTTTTTTTTAAGACTTTAGCAGCACTTTTTTAAAGTTTCTTTTTATTGTTTGAGAGAGAAATGGGGGTGGGGGTGGGGGTGGGTGGGCAGAACAGTCTCCATAGTTGTACATTAGTTGTGACATAGTTTCATTCCACACAGGTGGATGTGGGGCCATGGGTGGCAGGAACCAAACTGGGGGCCTCCCACCTGGGGTGAGAACCTTTGTTGCCATCATTGTGGTTACCAGTTGTGTCCCAGATTCAGTGTATGGGTTTGGGGTTCCACAGGCCAGGGCCAGATTCAATCCCTTGGAGTAGTAAGGCAAGCATTCAACCTTATAATAAGCTATCCCCCGTGACATCCCCTAGTGATCTTAATTTTAATAAAAATACAGGCATGGTTATTTTGACACTGGCACAAAGTACAAAAATAATTGTTTTCTTTTGTTTAAAAAAAAAAAAGCGACGCGCCCCCTTCTCCCCCATTCTGCCTACTGATATTAGGCAGAAACAATGAAAATTCATTAATAATCACTCCAGATATACAAACAGTGGTTTACAAGTTAATTCCCATTGAAAGGAGCCATGGCTCTTAGGAAAAAGTGGCAAATTCCATGTTTAGGTCAAGAAATATACCAGATGACCTGGAATATCTTGTGGTGCCAGAAAGCAAGGAATGCATTACTCTAGGACAGTCTCAGGACACAAGAACCAAGCTGAAAGTGACTCACTGGCTAGAGATAAAATACTGTTCAAGTACTTTAAAGAATAATTTTCAGAGGGATCCAAGATGGCGGCATGAGAGGAGAACGCCGATAACTGCCTGGGAAGGACCTTGTGAACAGAGGGGAATCCACAGGGGAAACCCTGAGAAGAAACCTCAACCAAGAGAACCACACAGTGCAGAACAACACACAAAGGTTAGAGAAAAAAGGGGAGAGCGAGAGAGGAAAAGGGAAGCAGCGGTTCCGGGGACAGAGACTCGGAGCGCGGCCCCCGGCTGGCAAAAACAAAGGGGGATTGGGGGACTGCGGTCAAAGTGGAGCTGGATCGAGGGCGGGCTGGAAGCCGAGACCTAGGGAACGTGGAATCCCCACAAGACTGTGGACAATTTAACATCCGAACTCAAGGGACAGCATACAGTGCCTTAATCAGATCACAGAGCCTAAAGTGGAACAGGGACTGTGGAGCAGGGCGGCTGCACTTCCCGGCGGGCGGGGTGAGAGCAGGGCACCAGCCTGCAACAGCTCAGCACCCCTGATTTACGGAGGAGATTGACTGTGAAGGAGCACCTTCTGAGGACAGGGCTCTTGGAGTGAGGGCTGGGGCTTGAGTGGGCATAGCTGCATTGGACGTGCTTGGAGTGAATCCGGCGGTCTCAACAGAGCCGGGAGCATAGAGCGGCTGCCGCCCGAGCTGCGGCCTGTGCGCACAGGGCTTTCGGCGCCCCGCCCACCAGGCCTCCTGAGGTGCTGCTGCCAGCGTGCAACTGGGCTTTCGGCGCCCCACCCACCGGGCCGCCTCAATACCTCTGCGTGCTTGCCAGCGCGCAGTTGGGCTTTTGGTGCCCTGCTCACCAGGACGCTGCGGCGACTCTGCCTGCGTGCAAGTGCACGGCTGGGCTTTCAGCGCCCCGCCCACTGGGCCGCTGCGCATCGCTGCATGCCCACACCCCTGCTTTCGGTGCCGCTGCCTGTTCGCTGGCACGCTACAGGGCTTTTGGCACCCTGCTCGCCAGGCCGCCACAGCGCCGCTGCCTGCGCACAGGACCGGCTTTTGGCACCCCACCCACCAGGCCTCTGGGGCGTCGCGGACTGCGCAAGCGACTGGGCTGCCGGCCGGGTCTCCACGGTGTCAGTGCCTCTGTGCACCTCTGTGCGGGACGGCGTGGCCGACCGGGGTCTCTGCCAAGCCCCAGCCCATCCAAGTGCTGCCCTGCGGGGCATGGCTTACAGATAAGATTGAAGGAGGGGCAGCCAGGCGGAGGACAGAAAGACCAGAGCTCCTGCACCCCGCCCCCACTGAACCACCAGCCCCCCTGCTGAAAGAGGAATCTGCTATTATGTCTCACGACAGCACTAGCTCCTACTCACATGCCCCCACCCCTGGCCACACCTTTACTACCCTGCTATCTAACAGCTAAGACAGCAACCTGAAGTGCCCCAGGACACAGAAGCTGTCTGCTACCCCCAACCCTCTCCCAAAATCTCCTTCTCCCACAACTGAGCCCAAAAGAAAAAATAAAGAGAAGCCCATCTGATAGGCAAACCCCCAGAGGGAAAACAGACTCATGTGTAAAGCAAAAAGAACCACATCAAACACAATGCACACCGTAGAATCCAAAGCCCCTCCAGAAGATCAGGGGCAGTCTTTAGTAAAAGGCCTAGCACACTTGGAATCAAATCTAAGTGAAACAGAATTCAGGGCTGCATTAATCAAGACACTCAGAGAGCTCACTCAACGCTGGCAAAGTACCCAGACACAGTTAAATGACCTCAACAAGAAATTTTCTGGGGAAGCCAGGATGGCTCAGTGGGTTAAGCGCTCACTTTGCAGCGCTGGGGACCAAGGATCGAATCCCAGTCCCGGCCCGTGCGGAACCATATGCTGAACTGGGAGTTCCCCCAGTTTAGTTCTCTCTCTCTGTCAAAAAATTAATAAAATGAATAAACTTAAAAAAAAAAAAAAAAAAAAAAGAAATTTTCTTAGCAAAATGAGTACCAGTACTTTACCAACAAAATTGAAAAGCTAGAGCAGCATCATGGGAGAGCTGAAAAAACAACTGACCAGCATAGGAAACAGAGCTGACCAGCTAGAGGAGAGGATGAGTGAAATTGAAGATACAAACATGGAAATGTCACAGAGGGAAGAAGAAAGGGAAAGGAAAATCAAGAGAAATGAAAGAGCCCTACGAGAACTTCCTGACTCCATCAGAAAGAACAATATTAGAATAATAGGGGTACCAGAAGGAAGCGAGATGAAATCTTCTCAGAGTCTACTAAAACAAATAGTGGATGAAAATTTCCCTAACCTGTGGAAGGAATTACAGCCCCAAATCCAAGAGGAAAGCAGAAGCCCTAACTTTCTAGACCCTAGCAGATCTTCTCCAAGGCACATTGTTCTGAAGATGACAAAAATCAATGACAAAGAAAAAATCCTCAAGGCTGCCAGGGAAAAACAAAACATAACTTTCAAAGGAAAACCTATCAGACTGTCACCAGACTTATCAGCAGAAACTCTGCAAGCCAGGAGGGAGGGGAGCCCAATCTTCAAAATATTAAAAGAGAGAAATTTCCAGCCAAGAATCAACTATCCAGCAAAATTAACCTTTAGATATGAAGGAGGAATTAAGGCCTTTACAGACATACAGAAGCTGAGGGAATTCTCCAGCTCAAAACCGGCACTCCAAGAAATACTAAAGGAGGCTATCCGACCTGAATCAAGAAATCAAAATAAATAGAGAAAAGTTGGGACAACAAAAAAATAAAAATGAAAGAAGAAATGGATACAGGATATCCTCATATGTCAATCATCACCCTGAATGTAAACGGACTGAATTCACCAATAAAGAGGCACAGGGTAGCAGACTGGATTAAAAAAACAAAATCCAACCATATGCTGCCTACAAGAGACACACCTCAGCCACAGGGACAAACATAGACTCAGGGTAAAAGGATGGAAAACAATACTCCAGGCAAATGGCAGTCAGAGAAAAGCTGAAGTGGCCATACTGATTTCTGATGAAAAAGACATAAGCATAAAAAAAATAATAAGACATAAAGATGGACATTACATCTTGATAAAGGGGACACTACAACAAGAAAACATCACACTCATCAATATATATGCTCCGAATTAAGAAGCACCAAAATTTATAAAGCAACTACTAACAGATCTAAAAGGAGAATTTGACAAAGATACAATTATAGTAGGGGATCTAAACACCCCCGACAACATTGGACAGATCATCCAAGCAGAAACTAAATAAGGAGATTGCAGCTTTAAATGATACATTGCAGGAAATGGATATAATTGACATTTACAGATCATTCCATCCTACAACAAAGGGCTATACATTTTACTCTAGCGCACATGGAACATTTTCAAGGATAGACCATATCCTGGGACTGAAATCCAACCTCACCAAATTTAAGGGCATCCAAATCATACCAAGTGTATTCTCAGACCACAAAGCATTGAAACTCGAGATCAATTGCAAAAGATCAAGGGCAGAGAGAACCACATATACGTGGAGATTGAACAGCATGCTATTAAAAAGTAGCTGGATCAAAGAGGAAATTAAACAAGAGATTAAAAAATTTGTAGAAACGAATGACAATGAAAACACAACATATCAGAAAATCCGGGACACAGCGAAAGCAGTATTAAGAGGGAAATTTATATCATTACAGGCCTATCTCAAGAAACAAGAAAAACTACAAGTAAACACCCTCACATCTCATCTTATAGAGCTAGAAAAAGAAGAACAGAGGTCCCCCAAAGCCAGCAGAAGAAAAGAATTAATAAAAATCAAAGCAGAACTTAATGAAATTCAGAATAGAAA
>PVKE010024907.1:0-23446 GCA_004027555.1 Craseonycteris thonglongyai
GAAGAAGAAACTGAAAAGCGTGGCCTTACCCTGGAGAATCTGCAACAATTGTGCAACATGGCAAGAGCGATGCAACAATTTGCACAAGACATTGACGACAATAGGGTTCGAGCTGTCGAGTTCAGCCATCGCGTTGACGGGGTTATGTCCTTGTACAGGGGAATTTTGAAGGAAAAGAAAAAACAAAGACAACTACCCATCAGCATGTTTCTCTCCAAGGTAAAGCCCCCGGCTCTACCGTCAGCGCCTCCAGCAGAAGAGCCTCCGAGTGAGCCTAAAGCTTCTACGAGTCAAGTGAGAGCCTCTCCTCCGCCACCAACACGAGACTCTTCGCCTCTCTCAGAAAGCAATGTTGATGAATGTTTATTACTGTATAAGGTTTTGTCATTAACCTTATTAATTAGCACTGACACGTTTAAGTAAATACGTATACTGTTGTAATTTTTGTCGTAAATGAGTAAAGTATGAATACTATTTACATATTTAAAACATTCTTGTACCCGCATACACGAAAATTCCTAGGGGCAAATCCTACTTCGCGGTTTTTCAGCTTTCGCGGAAGGTTCTGGTCCCCATTAACCGCGAAAAACGAGGGATCACAGTAGACTTATTTAACTGAAACTCAAGCAACCGGCACTCTCTAGCAATCAGCAAAATCTCAAGCAACCGGTTTTTTGCTTGCATTCCCATTAACAGAGAGCCCTACTATACTAAAAATGAAAAAGAAATGAAAAAAAAAATTCCTTTTGAAATTGCACCAAAAAGAATAAAGTAGGAGGAACTTAACAAAGGATGTGAAGGACTTATACACCCAAAACTATAAGGCACATTAAAAGAAATTAAAGACACAAAGAAATGGAAAAATATTCTGTGTTCATGGACTGGAAGAATCAACATCGTTAAAATGGCCATACTTCCCAAAGTAATGTACAGATTTAATACAATTCCCATCAAAATCCCAATGACATTTTTTAAATGAGTAGAACAAAAATTCTTAAGATTTGTATGGAATCACAAAAATCTCTGAATCACCAAAGCACTCCTACAAAAAAAAGAACAAGGCCAGAGATATCACACTCACTGACTTCAAATTATACTACAAAGCTACAGTAATCAAAACAGCATGGTATTGGCAGAAAACAAACAGAACGATGGAACAGAATTGAGAGTCCAGAAATAAACTGACATATATATGGACAATTAATTGTCAACAAAGGAGCCAAAAAGCATACAATGGAGAAAAGAAACCCTCTTTAATAAATAGAGCTGAGGAAATTGGAAAGCCACGTGCAAAAGAAAGAAATTAGACTGCTGTCACCATACACCAAAATTAATTCAAAATGGATCGAAGACCTAAATATAAGACCTGAAACAATAAATCGCATAGAAGAAAACATAGGTACTAAATTTATGGACTGTGGGTTCAGAGAGGATTTTATGAATTTGACCTCCAAGGTAAGAAAAGTAAAAGCAAAAGTAATTTATGGTACTGAACCAAACTAAAAAGTGTCTGCACAGCAAAAGAAACCATCAACAAAACAAAGAGGCAGCCAACCAAATGGGAGGAGATATTTGCAAACAACACCTTGATAAGGGGCTAATATCTAAAATATGTAAAGAACTCATTTAAAAAATTCCATTTAAAAATTGGACCAGGACCTGAATAGACACTTCACCCAAGAATTTGTACTTGTTAATCCCTTCACCTTTTTCACCCAGCCCCCCGCCTCCAGAAAATCTGGTAACCATCAGTTTGTTCGTATCTATTAGTCTGCTTCTGTTTTGTTTATTTTGTTGTTTAGATTCCACATATCAGTGAACTCATATGATGTCTGTATTTCTTGGTCTAACTTATTTCACTTAGCTTAATCCCCTCGGGTTCATCCATGTTGTTGCAAATGGTAAGATTTCTTTCTTTCTTTCTTTTTTAATGGCCAAGTAATAAATAATCCATTGTGTATATATATCACTTATTCATTATTGCCTGTTGATGGCATTTGGCATTTGGGTCCCTTCCATATCTTAGCTATTGTAAATAACACTGCAATGAACATAGATCTTTTCAAATAAATAGGTCTTAGGTAATTCTATTTTGAATTTGAGGAACCTCCAAATTGTTTTTTATAGTAATTGCACCAATTTGCAATCCCAGCAATAGTGCACTTGGGTTTCCCTTTTCTCCACATCCTCGCCAACACTTCTTGTTTGTTGATTTATTGATGATAGCCATTCTGATATGTGTGAGGTGATATCTCACTGTAGTTTTATTTGCATTTCTCTGATGATTAGTGACTTTGAGCATCTTTTCAGCTGTCTATTGGCCATCTATATGTCCTCTGCAAAATTGCCTGTTCAGGTTCTCAACCTATTTTTTAATTGAATCATTTGATTTTATGGTGTTGAATTATATGTATCCTTTATAAATTTTGGATATTAACCTTTTATATGATGTATCATTGGCAGATACTATCTCCCATTCACTAAGCTGTCTTTTCATTTGTTGACTGTTTCCTTTTCTGTGCACAAAGTTTTTAGTTTGATGTATGTGTAGTCCCATTTGTTTACTTTTTTTCTTTGTTTCCCTGGCCTGAAGAGATGTGTCAGGAAAAATACTACTAAGAGCAATGTCAAAGAGCTTCCTGCCGTTGTTTTCTTCTATGAGTCTTAGGATTTGGGGTTTTACATTTAAGTCTTTAATTAATTTGAGTTTATTTATGTATGTGACATAAGATAGTCCAGTTTCATTTTTTGCATATATATGTTCTGTTTCCCTAGTACCGTTTATGGAACAGACTGTCCTCATCTCACTGTAAATTCTTACATCCTTGGTCACAGATTAAATGACCATATAGTCATGAACTTATTTCTGGGCTCTTTGTTCATTGATCTATGTGTCTGTTTTATACCAGAGCCATGCTATTTTGATGACTACGGCCAAGTAGTATAGTTTGATATCAGGTAACGTGATACCTCCCACTTGGTTCTTCTTTCTCAGGATTGCTGTGGCTATTCAGGATCTTCTGTAGCTCCATATAAATTTTAGGATTGTTTGTTCTAGTTCTTTGAAAAATACCATTGGTATTTTGGTAATAACTGCATTGAATTTATACACTGCTTTGGGTAGTAGGGACATTTTAATTATATTAATTCTCCCTATCCCTGAACATGGTATATGCTTCCATTTACTTGTATCTTCTTCAGTTTCTCTCTTCAATGCCATAATTTTCAGAGTACAAGTCTTTTATTTCCATGGTTAAATTTATTCTTAAGTATTTTTTTTATGCCATTGTAAATGAGATTGTTTTCTTAATTTCTCTTTCTGATAGTTTGATATTGGTGTGTATAAATGAAACTGCTTTCTGAATATTAATTTTGTATTCTGTTACTTTATTAAATTCATTTATCAGTTCCAATAGTTTTTTGGTGGAGTCTTTAGGGTTCTCTCTGTACAAGTATAGTATCATGTCATTTGCAAATAATGACAGTTTTACTTCTTTCTTTCCCGTCTGGATGCCTTTTATTTATTTTTTTCCTTGTCTGACTGCTGTGGCTAAAACTTCCAGTACTATGTTCAATAAAAATGTTGAAAGTATACTTCCTTCTCTTAAGGGGAATGATTTTAGCTTTTCCCCATTGCATATGATAATAGCTGTGGATTTCTCATATATGACCTTTAGTTATTATGTTGAGATATATTCCCTCTATTCCCACTTTGCTGAGAATTTTTATAATAAATGGATGCTGAATTCTGTCAAATGCTTTTCTGCATCTGTTGATATGATCAAATGATTTTATTTTTCATTTTGTTTATGTGATGTATCACATTGATTGATTTGCAGATATTGAACCAACCTTATATACCACAAATAAATCCCTCTTGATCGTAGTGTATGATCTTTCTAATATAGTGCTGAATTTGGTTTACTGATATTTTATTGGTGCTTTTTACATCTCTATTCATCAGGGATATTGGCCTGTAAGTTTTGTTGTCATCATTTTGTTATTTGGTTTGTTGCTTTTATAATATTTCTGTCTGGTTTTAGAATCGGGGTCATAGTGATTTCATAGAATAAGTTTGGGAGCCTTCTATCCTCTTGGATTTTTTTGGAATAGTTTGAGAGTAGGTGTTAATTCATTTTTGAAAGTTTGGTAAAATTTACCTATGAAGTCATCTGGTCCAGGACTTTTGTTTGTTGGGAGTTTGTTGATTACTGGTTCAATTTTGTTGGTAGTAATCAGTTGTTCAGATTTTCTTTTTCTACCTGTTTCAGCCTTGGAAGATTGTATTCTAGGAATTTATTTATTTCATCAACATTGTCCAATTTGTTGTCATAGTATTTTCTTAAATTTGGGGGGGGGGATGCTGGGATGGCTTAGTGGGTTGAGCGCTCGTCTTGCAGCCCTAGGGTCCAAGGATCAAATCCCAGTTCTGGCTCATGTAAGCTCATATGCTGAACTGGAGTATGCCCCCAGTTTGGTTCTCACCAGGGCAAACCTCCTATGTGGGAGGCCCCCAGTTTGTCTCCCACCCCAGGTGGGAGGCCC
This sequence comes from Craseonycteris thonglongyai, assembly GCA_004027555.1. Taxonomy (NCBI): domain Eukaryota; kingdom Metazoa; phylum Chordata; class Mammalia; order Chiroptera; family Craseonycteridae; genus Craseonycteris; species Craseonycteris thonglongyai. Next base: position 4,546 of record PVKE010024907.1, read on the forward strand.
CCAGCCAGTTCCTAATCTGCACACAGCCCTGCCTCAACCTGTGGAATTAAACTATGTAGAAAACTAATAATGTCCAACTATGGAGACTGCTCTGGGCCCTCCCCTTTCTCTCTCTCTTGCTCTGTCAAAAATAATAAAAATAAAATCTTTAAAAAAAAATTTTTTTTGTATTTCTGTGGTGTTAGTTGTGACTTCTTTTTCATTTCTGATTTTATTTATTTGGGTCCTCTCTTTATTTATTTATTTTTTTCCTCGATGAATCTCATTAAAGGTTTGTCAACTTTGTTTATCTTTTCAAAAAACCAGCTCTTGGTTTTATTATTTTTTGTATTATATTTTAGCTGCTATTTTGTTTATATCTACTTGGATCTTTATTGTTTCCTTCCTTGTACTCACTTTGGGCTTTGTTTGCTGTTCTTTTTCCAGTTCCCTTAGATGTAGAGTTAGACTGTTTATTTGAGATTTTCTTGTTTCTTTGGGTAGGCTTGCATTGCTAAGAATGTTCCTCTTAGGACTGCTTTCACTGTGTCTCCTAGATTTGGGATCATTGTGTTTTCATTTTCATTTGTCTCAAGTCATCTTTGAATTTCTTCCATGATCTCATTGTTGACTCATTCATTATTTAGTAGCATGTTATATATCCTGCATGTGTTTGTGTGTTTTTCAGTTTTCTTTTGTAATTGGTTTCGAATTTTATGGCATTATGGTCAGAGAAGACAACTGATATGATTTCAGTCTTTTTTAATTTATTGAGATTTGTTTGGTCATCTGTCTTGGAAATGTTTCATGTGCACCTGAAAAGAATGTATGTTCTGCTGCTTGCGGATGATAATATCAATTAAATCTATCTGGTATAGTGTGTCAGTTAAGGGCACTATTTCCTTGTTGATTTTCTGTCTGAAAGATATGTCAATAGAGTGTTAAAGTCCTCTATTATGATTGTGTTACTGTCAATTACTCATTTTATGTCAGTCAATATTTGTTTTATATATTTAGGTGCTCCTATGTAAATTGCATGGATGTTTACTAGGGTTATGTCCTCTTGTTGTATTGATTCCTTTATCATTATGTAACATTCTTCTTTGTCTCTTATTATATTCTTTGTTTTATGGTCTGTTTTGTTTGAATTAAGTGTTGCTACCCCAGCTTTTTCTTTCATTCCATTTACATGGAATATTTTCTATCCCTTTACTTTCAATCTATGTGTGTCTTTCTAACTTAGATGATTTTCTTGTATACAACATATGTATGGGTTTTGTTTTCTTATTCATTCAGCTTCTCTGTCTTTTGATTGGACCATTTAATTCATTTACATTTTAAGTGATTATTGATAGGTACATAGCTATTGCCATTTTATTATTCCTATTTTTTAACTTATCTTGTTTACTTGCTTGTTTTCTCCCTTCAGTAAGCTCTTTTAATATTTATTGTAATACTGGCTTAGTGGTAATAAAGTCCTTTAGCTTTTTCTTGTCTGGGAAGCTCCTTACTGTTCTTTCAGTTTTAAATGATAGCCCTGCTGGGTAGAGTAGTCCTGGTTGTAGGCCTTTGCTTTTTGTCACTTTGAATATTTCCTGCTACTCCCCATCTGGTCTGCAGTTTCTGTTGAGAAGTCTGCTGATGGTCTTATAGGAGCTCCCTTTTAAATAACTAGTTGTCTTTCTCTTGCTGCTTTTAGGATTCTCACTTTGTCTTTACCCTGTGCCATTTTAATTATAATGTGTCTTGGTGTGGGCCTGTTTGGGTTCATGTTGTTTGGGATTCTCAGCGCTTCCTGCACTTGAATGTCTATTTCTTCTCTATTCCCTCTCTTCTTCTGGTAATCCTATGATGCAAATGTTGTTGTCCTTGATGTTGTACCAGAGGTTCCTTAAACTATCTTCATTTCTTTCATTCTTTTTGTTGTTGTGTTGTATCATTTGAGTATTTTCTGCTACCTTGTCTTTCAAATCTCTAAATCAATCTTCTGCTTCATCTAATCTGCTATTGATTCCTTCTAGTGTATTCTTCATTTCAGTGATTGTATTCTTTATTTCTTACTGTTGTTTTTATGGTTTCAATGACCTTTTCATGCTTACTATCTCTTTGCTGAAGTTCTTACTAAGTTTTTGACTATCCTTATAACCCTTATTTGGAATTTTGTATCTGATAGGTTGTTTGCCTCCATTTCATTTAGTTCTTTTTATGGGGTTTTCTCCTGTTCTTTCATTTGCGATGTATTTCTTTGTTTCCTCATTTGAATACCTGTCTGTGTCTGTTTCCATGTGTTAGGTAGACCTGCTATGTCTCCCAGTATTAGCCAGAGGACCTCATATAGTAGTTGCCCTATGGGGCCCAAGTGGCACAGTATCCCTGGTAACCTGTTCTGGGTGCTCCAGGAGTATTCCTTGTATGGATTGTGTGTGTGCCCTTCTGTTATAGTTGAGCCTTGATTACTCTTGGCACATTGGTTGGTGGGATTGACCCTCAGACTGATTTGCTATGGGGTTTGTTCACATCCACAGGCTGCTGTGCATGTACTGACACCATGGAGTATGATTTACCTCAGTGTGTTTTGGTGCCTGCCAATGCCACCTTTTGAGTATGCTACTTGTGGAGCTAATTCAATGGTGTTCTGTTGTGGTCTGAAGCTCTCCACTAGGTATATTGGTTCTGGGGCCTCTTGAGAGGGAGTCTGGAGCAGGCCAAGTTCAGCAGCTATTTTTTCCAAGCCCGGGGCTGCCTGGTAGCAGCTACAAAGTGATCCATGATTGGTCACTGCCTGGGGATGCATAGTAGAAGCCATGCTACAAACTGGAGCTGGCTGCCTCTAGTACTAGGTCTTGGGTAGCTCAGCAGAAGACTCAGGGCAAGTACCCCAAGGCATTTTGCTGCCTGCCAGCTGCCCATGTGGCTCAGCTGCTGAACAAGGCTGGTACAGTACACAAGTTGGGTGAAGCAGTGTTTCAGGGAGTCACCAGGGTGGGGCCAGTGGTGTTTACCAAGTTAGCGCAGATTCAGATTTGGTACCAGCTCTAAGCCTGGGGCTACACAAAATGCTCAGAGCACACTGAGGCCAGCCACCACCTGCCCGGGGCCTGCAGACCCACCTGAGAGTTCTGTGAGAAATATTGCAGAACTGGTTGGCTGCCTACTACTGAAGGTGCCTCTGGCATTGTGTGAGTTGAGTTGGGTGGGGTCCCAGGGTGTCACTAGGATGGAGCAAGTGGAGTTCACCAGGGCAATGCAGATTCAGATTTGGCCTTGTTGGGGAAGACTCAACATAGGAAAATTGGTGCCCCTTGCTAGCTTTGTGGGAGATGGGCTCACAAAGGGACAGTGCAGCCTTTCCCACCAGCCCTCACTCTAGTCACCCAACTCAGTCTCTTCCTTTGCTGGAGCCCAGGGTGAGTGCCTATGAGAACCCTTTAAGTGTGGGATCTGATTAAGAGGATCCCTGTGTTTCCAGAAGCCTTCTGTCATACCCTGAAGGATAAAATTCCCACTGATTTTTACAGCTAGATGTTATGGGGCTCCTCTTCCTGGTTCCAGGCTGAGGAGCTCAGTGTGTAGCTGAGACCCCTAGCTCCTCAGGGGACATCTCTACAGCTGAGATATTCCTCCTGATTTTCAACCACCACAGTCAGCTTTAGCACCAGCCTATTCCGTGTCTCAGTCCCTGCTACCAGTCTCAATGTGGCTTCTTCTTTATATCCTTAGTGATAGGACTTCTGTTCACCTAATCTGCCAGTGGTTCTTAAAGGTGATTGTTCTATAATTTAGTTGTGATTTTGAAGGCATTGTGGGTAGAGGCATTTACCTACTCTACCATCTTGACCAGAATTTTCTCCTTCATTAATTTTGCATCCACTGAATTAATCCATATAATTCATCTAAGGATATTTTTGATAGCATGTTTTTGAAGTGTCAAATACTGTTTTTGTCAAACCAATCAAGAGAAAATGACAGAAGTTTCTCATTCACCTTAAGCAGAATATAGTTGCTTTCTTTTTAAGTGAGATGAAAGTCACTTAACAAAATTAAGCATTTTAAAGTGTACAATTCAGTGGCATTTCTTAACATTCACAAGGTTGTGAAGCCACCACCTATATTAAGTTTCAAAACATTTTCACCTATGGTTGTTTATTTTAATGCCTAAGTATCATGGAACTACTTTAAGGTCTTTTATTTACAAAAAAAACCGAAACAATTTAAACTTAGAAAATGTTTTCTAATAGCCTCTGTAAGCAAAATGCCTTCTTTGTTTTGTTTTTTAGAATGTCTCCTTTTCTTCCTATAAGTCATTGTGTAAAATGTACCTTTTTAAGCTAGCATTTTCTCTTTGGGAGTTGGCTTTTTAATGATTTCTTTTTCTCCTGGTTTCCTGGTATAATTCTTATTTTTATACCATGAGTACAGTGACGCCTCCTGGCCCTGGATTTTTTCTTTCTTTCTAGTGTTACACATAAATGAAGCTAATTCAGCTGCAGAAAGTGTATTACTACTCTACATGGAACATGAGATTTGAGATTCCATTTCTACCCAATAGCACCTGACAGACAATGTTAACCAGTGCATTTTACCTTCCATTGAGCCTTTTCCACAGGGTCAAAAAGGCAAACTCTGATTTTCTGCATGACATATGAGCAAATAACATAAACATATTCCTTAAAAGGACCTTACAGGGGAAGGCGGGATGGCTCAGTGGGTTAAGCGCTCACTTTACAGCGCCAGGGACCCAGGATGGAATCCCGGCCCCGGCCCCCACCCGTGCGGACCCATGTGCTGAACTGGGGAGTTCCCCAGTTCAGTTCTCTCTCTGTCTCTGTATCTCTCTGTCTCTGTATCTCTCTCTCTCTCTCTGTCAAAAACAATTTTAAAAAAAGGACCTTACAATCAGAGACAAGGAAACTATGGTTATCTAAACTACTAAAAGGCATGAGTAAACACCTTACAAATTTCAAACTCCATGTGTCTTACAGATAAAGATGTTTTAACATTTAGAGCAATGAAAAGGACCCAATTAAAAACATGTTAAAGAACCTGTACTGGCATTACACATTCTTAAGAATAACAAGAAGTTCCGGGCTAATAAGACCTTTGCATTACAGAAAGAACATGTTGTGACTGATCATTTCTTTTAAGAAATGGTAACACCAGATTTATAAGTTTCATATGTTTATAATGTCAAAATTTCCATATTTTGGAATTCTGCCATAAAGAATGAAATCTGTAGTGGGATCAGCTGTAGAATTGCAAAAGGCAGCAAATTCCATTTGTTAGCAAAATACTGTTTTGCATTCTTCGTCTTCCTGACTTCACATGTATTTAAGACATTTATACAAATCCCTGACAAAGTTTTTTTTTTAATGTTTATAGCTTACAGTTTGTGGAAACAGGTTTGCTCTTATAGGATAAATCATTTCTTTGTTATAAAGAGAGGTATCACATGCTCAAATCGGTTGTGTCCACATTTTCAAAGTTCCAGGTGCTATGTTTTTTTCAAATGATTTGCTTACACAATACAGTATTTTGTAGATAAATCTTGTTAACAGAGGCAGTGCCCAGACCTCAGGGGACTTAGTCTGTTGCTGTTCTATTATTCCTAAGCCAACTGTCCTCTTTCAGCTTTTCAGTGAGCCATAATTTATCTCTGTGAAGTCACACAGGAAGAAAAAAATTCCTCACTACTCACTACCAATGAAGAACAGAATTGGGGTGGGGTGGGGTCTGGGAGTGGGTTCGGGTATGGATTTCCCTTCTGTGGGAACTGGGTGAGGCTTACACACCACAGACTTCTAGTCTTCAGGTTACCATGAAGAGTTCCCCATTTCTATTACGTAGCTTTCACCAAGAATTTACCCTGAGTATTTTATTTTTACATTTTCTCTTAAAATTTCCATGTTATTTTCTCTGGTTTGTGTACATTATATCTTAATTGTGGCACCAGAGAAAAATGCCATAACTAGGAATCAGGAGGTTTTGGTTTTACTCTGAGCTTTGTCAGTAATTAGGTGTGTGACCGGAAGCTAATTGGTTAGCCTCTCTGAGCTTAGCTTCTCCTCCCTATCAAATGAGCATAAGAAGAAGACAGAGTAGAAGCAACAGAGATATCAGAGCCACTTGTTCTTGAACAGACCACTCACTCTAACAGGAAGGTGATTCTCTACAATCAAGCCTGGTAATTCCTGCTCACTTCCTGCTTAAATGACTTACACGCCCTTGGAGTTCTTATAGTATCTTAGAGATAGTGGGTACCCTCAAAATATTTTTTAAATTACGATGGTGACATAGCCCTTAGAATCTTTCTGAAGTCCCTCATGTTTTAAGGAGCACCCATCAACTGTAAACACACATTCAAAAGCTTGGTTATCCTTCTACTACCCTTCCCTGTACTTTCTCAGTGGCCTTCTCTCTTCTGTGTCTTTTCATACTTTGACCAATCTCTCTCTCTCTTCCTCTCCCTCACTCACACCTCTGCCCTCCCCTCAGGATCCATATTGAAGTCCGTTTTCATCTTCTCCTTGATACCTTCTCCCACCTCACTTTCTTCAAGAAGGCCCTGGGTTTTGACCCATTGGCCTCCACTCCTTTCCAGTTATCTTCATCAGCTTCTACTGTAGGAACTCTTCCCGCAGGTCTATTGGGAAATAGAACTTAATTCGCATTTTTAACAGTGCTCTCAATTTTTTCTGTCCCTGAACCCAGCACACTCACTCTTGTTTTAAGGACTCTCTTGTTATTGACTATAGGAAGCAGATAGGCGTTGACAAAAATTATAAGCATTATAGAAGTTACATGTATAAGAGCTTATGGATTACTGATGGACTTTATTCCGATGTGAACTGGATAATATGGTTCTCAGTGCCTTCTCTTTGTCTCTTTCAATGACTCCCTTTTTATTTTTTATTTTTTATTTTTTTAATTTGTGAGACTAACACTCACCCCGTATTCTGCCTTCTCTTTATTTATCAGCTAAGTCTAATGCAAACTGATGACCCTTCAGCCTCATGTGGATACAAGCAAACGTGTTTTGTCTGATCCACGTAGTCAGTCAGTACTTCATGTACATAGTTGATCAAGGTATTTCTCATTGTACAGAACCCCATATTTCTGGCTCTTTTTGAAAAATGGAAGATCAGTAACTGTCAGGTAGATAAACCAAAACTGAGTAGTGACTGCCCTGTCCAGGACACGTGCTCTCTGTAGTCTCTTACCTCTGGCTTTCCATTTACGTAGTTCCCTGAGTGGACCATATTTGTGTCCAACCTCCACACCTTTTCCTGAGGACTTTAGTGGGCAGGAACAGTGCACAGGAGTGGCTTATGCATGTCATGGAGAACTAAATTCAGGCCATGTATGTGAAGACCGTGGGCTTAAATGGTGCACAGTTGCAAGATACATGTGCTATCCCTAAACTTTTCTTTAAGGTCCTGGAACCACCACAGTTGTTGTAGCAGCATAGTTAATATTTACTAGATTATTTATATCTAGCTGCATTTCTAGATAAAAAGACCAGTGTTTATTCTCATAGTCCCCTTCTTCTTTTTATTAGAACAGTCCTAGTAGGTCATTCCCTGATGAGAAATCCACTTGTATAGTTAGAATCATAAATTGTACAGACAATACCTTAGCAATAACTTAATTCCACATCCTCTTTTTAAATTTTAGATAATAGAACCAAACGAGGGAAATGCCTAGTCCAGTGTCTTAGAACTAATACCAAAGCATGGACAGAAAACCAAGTTCTCACTCCCAGCTCCAAGCTCCGCCCTAGACCTCACAATAAATGAAGCATCACTGGCTTCTTTCTAAGGGTAGGAGAAGATGGGCTGGAGCAGCATGCACAGTAGGGTTCAGCCTCTAGATCTGCCATCTCATATTTCAGCATGCTCAAGTGAGCTTTTCTTTTTTAAGATTTATTTTTATCATTTTTGACAGAGAGAGAGAGAAGGGGGAGGGCCCAGAGCAGTCTCCATAGTTGCACACCATTAGTTTTCTACATGGTTTCACTCCACAGGTGGGCACGGGGCTGTGCAGGGCAGGAACCGGGCTAGGGGCCTCCCATATGGGAGGCACGCCCACATAAGCCTGGGGCCTCCCACATAGGAGGCCCACCCTGGTGAGAACTGAAGTGGAAGCACACCCCAGGAAAGCATATAGGTCCATGCAAGCCAGGGCTGGGATTCTATCCTCAGACCCTGGGGCTGCAAGACAAGCATTCAACCTGCTGAGCCATCCTGGCTCCCCACTTAAGTGAGCCATTTAATCCTCATAAACTTCCTTTTCCTCTTCTGTAGAGTGGGGACCATAATTTCTACCTCATAGTCCTATGTGACTATAACTAGTGTGTGCATATGATGCCTCCAAGGTAGGTTCCTAGGTCCTCCCCTGCCACTTTGTTATTAGGTTAGATATTCTCTCCCCAAAATCAAGAGGCTAACAGAGAGTTAATAAATATTTTTAAACTTAGGCCAAAGAATGTTTGCACAGTGCCCAGCTTAGATGATGTGGTATGTCTCACTGTTTCATGCTGATTTTCATGCCACAGTGAACCCCTTCAGGCATGAAAATACCAGGGATTATTTGATTCTCTGTTCTTTCATTTTGGGCGCTCTTGTTTTTTTATCATGGACTCTCGCCCTTCCAAAAGCTTTCTGTCAGGATCTACCAGTGAGTCTCAGCTCTTTCCTGCTGGGCCGCCGTCCAAGGATGTCCTTCTGAACCTGCCCCTCTTAGTCTTCATAGGCCTGATACTCGGTTATGCGATTTATTTTCTCATTTTCTGAAGGTTCTTCTGAGTTTTGTCTTGTATCACTCCATCCAGAGCTTTCCCTCCTGTGAACTCCTCTTGATCTTATATTCAGTTGTTGTCTGGTCATCTTACTTCCATTAGTTTTCTCCTTTTCCAGATTAAATTGTGAGCACCTTCATGCCAAAAATTTAAGTCTTCTGGCTTTATTTTTAACCCATGTTGCTTAGCGATATGTCAGGTGCTTAGAGAGGTCTTTGACGAATAACTGGATTGTGAGGACCTGAAACACACCATGACAAAAATTAGCAGCTCCTGATCCCAGCTCCCCTCAAAGCACTGTGCTGCTTTCCTTCTCAGTCAATTAAGAATCTCCTCAGGTATCACACCCTTTACCCTCCCAGATCCCACTGAGAGGTGACCAGTTCAGGGGTCCCTTGAACCACCTCCTCGATCACCTTATCACTGTGACTCTCTTCCTCCCCACAAGCTGGTGAGCCCCATCCTTTTAGTTATAAACACTGTGGGAACTTGGACCTGCCATCTTCTAAGAATGCCATGGCAAGGTCACCATTGTGCAAAGCACTCCTCAGATCGAAATGGATTAAAAAACCTAACCAAGCCTTAGGACTCAGGTCTTCCTCTGCTGCCATTCTATCAAAATGCCCCCTTGATTCTTCAGGAAAGTGTCATCATTGTATTATTTCTAATTTTTTAAGAGGATCTATAACCATCTGTGTAGAATTGCTTTCTGATGCTATTTCCTAGGATTATAAAGCCTAGCTATCAGAGCAAGATGTTACTGGTTATAATCTGAATTTCTATCCTTTGAAGGTATTTCTGGGTTTTTTATTATTTACAAATAAAAAATTATTCTAAATAAATAAATTATTCAGAAATTTGTTATTGTTCTACAATTAATAAGTGCTGTGAACTTAGACCTGAGTGGGTGTCGTGGAAGATGGAGATGACTGTGAGACATGGGAGGCATTTATGCTCACAAGAGTCTAGATGACAGGTAAGGCCCCACATCCAAGGCCAGGAAGAAGATATAGACTTGAAACTGAACTGACCTGCCTCTAGGTTTAATACAGAAACACCAGTGTGATTATTTGGAGATGAGAGCAGGTTAATGAGCAATTATCCTATTGTTCCAGCTGCACAAAATACACAGTGAAGAGTATGGCATGAGGCTTTAGGATGTCTGACAGAAAGTTCCAGAAGGCAGGAGCAGTGAATGTACTTCAATCAATAGCAGATCAGGCACTACAAGAGAAAGCCTGTTTTCCAGCCAAACAGTGAACAATGCAAAAAGCCTAGGCTCCCACAGTCTCCGGGGAGTAATTAGAACTTGTTTAGTAATCAGCCAATTTGGATTTCTGAGAATGATTTTAAACACAAAATGATAAAGTTGTGTAAAGTAAAGTAAACCACTGCTTCATAATCAAATAGCATATAATTCAGTTAGAGAACCTGAAAGTTAGAAATGCTGGAGAGGTTTTGTTTTGTTTTGTTTTTTCTCCCCAGGAAAAGTGGTTTAGTGGCAATGCTATTAAAATAAAAATAACAATGGTTAAAGATATATGCTGAAGCATTTTACCTCGCTGGGGACCTGAAAATAATAAAATATCCAAGTCGGAGTCTAGTCCCCATTAGACCAGTAAATTCGTTTTGGATCTCTGAAGTAACTGTCTGAATTTTTTTTTTCTTTTTTTTTTTTTCCCTGCATAACCATTGCAGATTTTGAGGATTATTTGTTTATTTTCAGTTTCTGGCAAAAACTATAAACATTTAGATTCTGGTTGCTGTATTTTTATTATAAAACACAGGAAACTTACTTCCATTAAAAGAAATGGAGGGTTAGGATAAAATGTGACTAAACAATAGGTTTTGGTCAAATTCAAATACAGTCTGTTATTTATCCTGCACTGAAAAATGAGACAATTCTATATCTATACATAGATAACAACCCTAATATTTGTGATGAAAGGGAAAGATTCTTCTGGCTTGTCTTTTTTGTTTGTTTTATTTTCCTTTTTGTGTAATCCACGGTACAAACACAAGAAAAGGTTGAACAACATTTTACCAGATTATACTTTTTACTTTGCTAGCACTTCTGATATTTAAGGTTCCTTCCAGCTTTAAGAGCCTTTGATTCACTGATCCTGAAGTCATGTGCTAGGAAATTCCATCAAAGCAGGGCTGCCTGGAACAGGCCCTGTTGGCCTTGGAACCCAGTAGAGATGACGTAGTAACATGTGTGGACCTAATCTGCACAGCATGGGCTGATTAGTGGGACTTCCCCTAACTCTGCTGCTAACACTAATTCTGGTATTTGTATTTCTTAGTAACAAATATGGGAGGATGGGTAAAAAGAGGAAGGGGAATATAGCCAATAATTTTGTGATAAGTTTGCATGGTGACAGATGATTGTTAGAATTAGTGGGGTGATCACATTGTAAGGTATAAAAATGTTGAATCATTATATTGTACACCTGACAAATGTAACCAATATAATGTTGTATACCAACTATATTTATACTCAAATAAAAAATATATATATTTAAAACAAAACAATTATGGAGAACTAATTGTTTCTTAATGAGCAGCAAAATCCAACCATAAAGTAGCTTATAAACATTTAGTTTCAACTCTTCTTTCTGACCAAGTTGGATGGTATTTCCCTAAACTAGAGATTTTTGGGTTACCATGATATTCACCCAAAGGTCCAAATCATTTTTGTATGGAAGTTCATATGATCAAAAAATAACTTAAATTTGGTTAAATATTTTAGTTATTTTCACTTCTTATCACTTTTACTCACTGTAAGTGAAGACTAAAACAATTTAGTTTTCGAATTTCAGTAGTAAAGAATAGTAAAGAATCTTAATTTTGTTTTATATGGAAGGAATTGGGATCTTCAGGTTTCTCTGCTAATTTATTAATAGTTGCCCCGTCGTCCTGAATTCTTTTCTGACTTGGCTTTCTGATCATAGAGTGGCCAGATCGCCACATGGTATTCTAAAGATATGATAATGGGGAAGCTGGGATGGCTCAACGGGTTGAGCACTCGCTTTGCAGCCCTGGAGTCTGAGGATCAAATCCCAGCCACAGCCTATGTGGACCCATATGCTAAACTGGGGTGTACCCCCAATTCAGTTCTTGCTGGGACAAGCTTCCCATGTGGGAGGCCCCTGGTTCATGGGGGCATGCCTCCCATACAGGAGGCCCCTGACCTAGTTCCTGCCCTTTACAGCCCCGTGCCCACCTTTGGAATGAAACCATATCAAAAATTAATGATGTACAACTATGGAGACTGCTCTGGGCCCTCCCCGCTTCTCTCTGTCTTTCTGTCTATCTCTCTATCAAAAAAATAGTTTTATATGGTAAGAACAATTCCCCTTACTTTATTCAATGTCTTTGTTTATCCAGGTTCCAGCAGAAGTAAAGCCCCTTTTTTATGAGCTGGTAATCTATATCAAGTCTGTTAATACAAAATCATAAGTATGTAATTCTATAACATAGCAATATCACATGCAAGCACACTATACTACTTTAAAAAGGATGTTACTTCTGCTGGACCCTGTATAATGAATAACTTGGTTTTTTTTTATTTCTGCTAGACCGTGTTGGAATTGGCATTTTATCTTCCAAACTTGTAGAACTTTTCACTAACTATGGAATGATATACTGATCTTTTTTTCCTTTCCAGTCAAAAAGAACTATATTTTCTTTGTAGAAGATAGGTATAGCAAAAAGAACTAAACTTATTCTTGAGATATTTTTTAAATCTACAGTTCATAAATGAGTATTCACATGGCTAATAAAACTATCACTATACAGTAACTTGTTTTTTTCTCTCACTTTTTTAAGAAACAGTTTTTATTTTTTTAGAGCTGTTTGGGTTTACAGCCAAATACAGAAGGCATAGAGATTTCCCATGTATACTCTGTCCTCATATATGTGTAACCTCCCCCATTATCTTTTTTGTTTGTTTGATTTTGACAGAGAGAGAGACAGAGAGAAGGAGGAGGGTCCAGAGAAGTCTCCATAGTTATATGCCATTTTTTTTTATATAGTTTTGTTCCACAGGTGGGTGCAGGGCCGAAGAGGGAGGAACCAGTCCACCTCGAGCTGGGGGCCTCCCCTTCCCCCTTATCATCATCCCCTTACTAATGTGTTACAATTGATGAATGTACACTGACACATCATTACTACCCAAAGTCTATAGTTACATTATCGTTCACTCTTGGTGGTGTACATTCTTTGGGTTTTAACAGATGTATTTATAATGACATGTATTCACAATTATCGTATCATACAAAGTAGTTTTGCTTCCTTAAATATGTCTGTGCTCTGCTTATTCCTTCCTCCTTACCCCCTAACCTGTGGCAACCACTGATCTTTTCACTGTCTCCATGGTTTTGCGTTTTACAGAATGTCATGTAGTTGGAATCAAACAGTATGTAGTCTTTTTAGATTGGTTTCTTTCACTTAGTATTTTTTAACTGTTTTTTAAAGATTTATTTTACTGTTTTTGACAGACAGAGAGAGACAGAGAGAACGGGAAGGGCCCAGAGCAGTCTTCATAGTTGTACATCATCAATTTTCGACATGGTTTCATTCCACAGGTGGGCAGGGGCCGCGCAGGGCAGGAACTGGGATGAGGGCCTCCCGCATGAGAGGCACACCCCTCAAACCAGGGCCGAACTGGGGCAAGAACTGAACTGGGGGCCTCCCACATGGGAAGCACACCCCAGGTCAGTATATGGGTCTGCAAGGGCCGGGCTGGGATTTGATCCTTGGTCCCTGGGGCTGCAAAACAAGCGCTTAACCCACTGAGCCATCCTGGCTTCCTAGTATTTTTTTTTTTAAGATTTATTTTATTGTTTGACCGAGAGAGGCAGAGAGAAAGGGGAGGCCCCAGAGCAGTCCCCACAGCCACACATCATTAGTTTCGACACAGTTTCATTCCACACAGGTGGATTTAGGGCCGTGCAGGGTGGGATTTTGACTGGGATTGCATTGAATCTATGGATCAAATTGGGAAGAACAGACATCTTGACAGTATTGAACCTTCCTATCCACAAATATTCCTAATTTCTCCATTTATTTAGTTCTTTGATTTTGTTCATCAGAATTTTGTAGTTTCCTTCATACAGATCTTGTACATATTTTGTTAGATGTATTACCTAAGTATTTCATTATTTAGGGCAGGGGTCTCCAAACTACGGCCCGCGGGCCACATGTGGCCTGCGAGGCCCTCTCATCCGGCCCGTGGAGACCTTTTTATCTGAATGAAATAATATTAAATAAATAATTAAAAACAACATCTATGTTTTGATTCTTTTTTATTTGGACCTCGAGTGTGTAGTCGGCCCCCAAACTGCTGTTTGATAGTTAATGCAGCCCATGGGCTGAAAAGTTTGGAGACCCCTGGTTTAGGGTACTAATGTAAATGGTTTGTGTTTTTAATTTTAAATTCTGGTTGTTCAATGGGAAAGTAATTGACTTTTGTGTATTAATTGTATATTCTATAACTTTGTTATAATCACTTCTTAATTCTAGGGATTCAGTTCTTTCAGATTTTCTACATAGACAATCATGCCATTTAGCTTTTTTTCTTCCTATTCAGTACACCTTTTATTTCCTTATCTTATTACATTAGCTAGGATTTCTAGTAGTGTTAAAAGGAGTGATGAAAGGAAACAACCCTGCCTTGTTCCTGATCTTAGTGGGAAAGCTTCTAGTTTCTCACCATTAAGTATAATGTTAGCTGTAGGTTTTTTGTAGGTATTATTTATCAGATGGAGTAAGTTCCTCTCTTTTCCCAGTTTACTGAGAATTTTTATCATGAATGCATATTGGATTTTGTCAAATGCTTTTTCTTCATCAATTGATACAATCGTGTGATTTTTTCTTCTTTAGCCTATTGATGTGATGGATTACCTTAATTGATTTTTGAATGTTGAACCAGCCTTGCATAAATGGCATAAATTCCACTTGATTGTGGTATATAATCATTTTTAAACATTGGTGGATTTGTCTCTGATTTGCCTATTCTAGGTACCTCATATTACTGGAATTATATAATATTTGAATTTGTGGGGGGAGATCTGGTTTATTTCACTTAGCGTAATGTTTTCAAGAGTTCTAGATGCTGTATCATATATCAGAATTTTATTCCTTTTAAGACCGGAGCCTTTTAAAGGCAAGAGCCACTCAAATGATGGCAGGATTTCAGTCTTTGACCAAAATGGGATGAAAAATCAGGAGCCTAGATAGACTTATATATGGTGGACCTCAAGCTGAGGTTCACTAGACATACAGGAATGCAAGGACTTTCCAGATACACACCAGATTCAAGCTTAAGGCAGAAATACTAATCCTAGTTGGCAGGCCGACTCCTTGGAAAGGGTGGTGTACGTGCCAATACTGGTTAGGTTGGCTTGGGACATGGGCAGGGACAAGTCTGTTAAGAGAAAAATATCTTCAGACAAGAAATGACTATAGGATGGTTGTAAACAGATGCCATCAGCAAATAAAAATAATTGTTAACACTTATTAACCAGGTCGCATTTTCACTTAATCCTCAAAACAAAAACAAACCAGGGGACAAACCTTTTTGAAATCAGAACTCTAGTTGCAAGTATTAAAAATTCAGATTTAACATACTTAAACAGAAAAAGAAAACTTTTCAAGACTGGCAGTATAATGATGATTAAGACAGATCCTTTCCTGCTCCCTCCACTATCCTGATCTCACTGTGTGGAGCAATAACATTTTCCCCTTTTGGGGATATTAGGAAATATAGTTATATATTTTAGCTCTGGAAACTGCATTCAGTTCTAGGCAGCACACTTTTAAAGGGTCACTGACAAATTATAGCATGTTCAGCAGGAAATTACCCAGATGGCAAGGGAATATGAAACCAAGTTATATCAGAAACATTTGGAGGAAGTAGGGAGATTTAGCCCAAAGAAGAGAAGATTAACCAGAAAGTATTACAGAAGCCACAGTTTTCATATTCTGGAAGAGATACTCCAGAGGCTAGGGATCCATCATGCTTTGCCCACTGGCGCCTCCTAAGACAAGGACCATAGTGGGGGAGATATAAGAACATCGGGAGGAACTTGACCAAAGTAAAAGCCATGCCAAAAGGAGTGGACATCATTGGAGGCATATACCAAACCCTGCGTCTCAGGAGCTGTCCTAACAGAGGATGTCAGTCAATACTCACATCATAAACTTCCTCCAGGGCCTCCCCAGACCCCTTGTGGCCATAACACCTCCTTCCCTGTACTCTTACCTCTGAGGTGCTTCCATGGTTTCCTCTTATAGTTTAGTTCCATTTGTGTGTGTGTGTGTGTGTGTGTGTCTTTCTCCTATGAGTGATTCTCAACCCTTTCAACCTAATGTATCTTTTTATAACACACAATTTATAGCACACCCTTTTCTATCCTAAAATGAAATCCGTAGGCAATGCAAACTACTTATGCAGCACATAATTCCAAAAATGCAGTAGAATGCCCTAGTTGTAAGAAAAAGAAATTCGTAATCAAAAGACACGGTTTACAATATCTCCAGGCATGACCATGCCTGAAAACAGTCAAGGAGTTAGACTTGCAGTGGCCTTGCTGTGCCAGGACAGCTATAGTGCAGACTGATGCAGGTGCATTGTACTGGTAACCCAAAAACTGTGAGTGGGTTTGCCATCTATGATGTAATATTTTTCTTTTCTTTTTTTTTTTCTCAAATTATATATATTTTTTAATCTTAAAATATATATAACAAAATTTGAGGGGTAGAGGAAGCCGGGATGGCTCAGTGGGTTGAGTGCTCACTTTGCAGCGCCCGGGACCGGGGATCGAATCCCGGCCCTGGCCCATGTGGAACCATGTGCTGGGCTGGGAGCTCCCCCGGTTCAGTTCTCTCTCTGTCTCTGTCTCTGTATCTCTCTCTCTCTCTGTCAAAAGTAAAAAAATAAATAAAAATATATAAAAAAAAAAAAAAATTTGAGGGGATGCTGGGATAGCTCAACAGGTTCAGTGCTTGTCTTGCAGCCTTGAAGTCCAGGGATCAAGTCCTGGCCCTGGCCTGTGCAGACCCATATGCTGAACTGGGCCGTGCTTCTCATGTGGGGGGCTCCTGGTTCACAGGGGCATGCTTCCCATGTGGGAGGCCCCCAGCCCAGATCCCGCCCTGCGCAGCCCCACACCCACCTATGTGGAATGAAACTATGTCAAAACTAATGATGTAGGACTGTGGAGACTGCTCTGGGCCCTCCCTCTTCTCTCTGTCCCTCTTTCTCTCTCTCTGTCAAACAATAAAATAAACCTCAAAAAATATATATATGACCATTTAGCCATTTTTAAGTGTACACTTCTGTGGCATTAAGTATGTTCATATTGTTGTACAAGTGTCACCTCCCTCCATCTCCAGAACTTTCTCATCTCCCCCAACTCATGATACAAGTTTTCTTAAATGCTGAACAGCTCTTGGTAAAGACCCAAACAAAACCAAGTACCAGTCTTCCTTCCATTTCCTTGGTAGTTCTATCAGTATACATATTAAACATGCCAAAAAAATACTTTGTCTTTCCATGTGATAAAACAGAATTAGGTCTGTTTTAATTACATATATATAAATAGATTATCAGCCACGTGAATGTCCAGGGGGACATAGGGTAGTACTTTGTTGTATTAAATGGCCCCACAGATTGCAGCATGTCTATGTCCATGGCACCTGTCCACTGAGTGCAAAGAGCACCCTCAGTCACTACAACAAATGTAAATAATCCTAGTTCCCTGACACATCACCACTGTTGAAAACCAGACAGTACAGTGCACAAATGCTGGGAAGGCAAAGCCCAGTTTTTTTCTCTATTAGTACCTGGTACAAAAGGCACTCGGTGTTTGTTAAAGTAGAGAATGCAGTAGAGCAGGGGTGTCAAACTGGCGGCCCATAGGCCGCATGCGGCCCCTGAGGTAATTTTTTGTGGCCCACGATGCTCTGAAATAAAATGAAAATAGGAAAAATTGTTATGAAGAAAATCGCGCTTAGGGGAGATCGAGGCAATACCGTACACACAATTCCCTCGTTAACCCTTTAACTACTGAAGACGAGTATACACGTGGCCCAGTGCCTTTCCTGGGGGCCTGTGGACATGTATAAACGCACTGACTCAGTTCCGGCGACGTTTGTAAATGTGATGTGGCCCGTGTGAATCTTGCCTGTTGCACCAAATGGCCCAGGTTTTAATTGAGTTTGACACCCCTGCAGTAGAGAGTATGCCCAGAGAGCCCTCCAGATCTGTAACTATGCTTTTCTAAACCTGATCTAAGGCACATTTTTAGTCTTTACAATAGTCTAAGAAGCAAGGAACTATGGATTCATCTCCCTCACGGCTCATGTGCAGTAGGCCACCAGACCATAAACCCTCTGCCTTTCTCAACCCTGGGATCCTCTACTGTCCCTGCTCCAGCCTTCCTTTCTGCCTTCATCTGGGCTGTTAGAATAGCTTTGTTTCCTGGCCTCCATGATCCCCCCTTCAGATACACAGTGAACTCTGAACATACCCCAAACACACCAAGCCTTCCATACTTTGGTAATGTCGCTTCCTTTGCCTTAGAGCAGGGATTCCCAACCCCATGCCCACGGGCACCATGGCGCCCGCGGCCCGATTTGTGTGCACCCGCCATTATTTGACTGCATCAGAAGTTTTTCATAAACACTAAGTAAAACTATAATTTATTTTTATACATTTGTTAGAATTTTAAAATATTGTTGGAGTATCTACACAGGTTTATTCTATTCATTGGTATGTGTGCGATATCGTATGTATAAGTGTTTCCCTAGCTTTCGCCTTTGTACATGTCGCGTCTTGTGTAGCCGCTGCGCTCTTTAAACTCTCCTCCACCCAACCGGGAGACGCCAAGTTGCCATTTGGATTGCGGTTGCTGGACTGATCAGGTCGTGACGGTTAGCTAGGATCACAGTGTTTTGATATATTCGATTTTAAATGAACTAAAAGTGAGGTAGGTCATCTATTATTATGGTGGCAATTTGATATGATATTGTAGTTCTATAACTATTTTTATTTTTATTTTTTTAGTCCTAAAATGAGTGGACCAAATAAGAGAAAGCAAACCTATAATTTTAACACAGACT
>PVKE010024908.1:0-23449 GCA_004027555.1 Craseonycteris thonglongyai
AAAAAAAAAAAAATTGTACATCTATATGGAAAAAAAAAAAACAAAAAAAACAATAAAATATAATAATATTATTAGGAGGAAATAATAATAATAATAATAATTTCAGTATATTTTAACCACAGAATATTCACCCATTTCTTTTTAATAATTTATATATATATATATATAGAGAGAGAGAGAGAGATAGATAGATAGATAGATAGATAGATAGATAGATAGATAGATACTCTTGTTGATGCAAGAGTGTCCAATCCTATAGAAATTTTTTATATAAAATTTTTGAGCCAAATAATAGATATGCCTGGAAGTGTGATCACAACAGACTGAAAAGTTTCTAGCTTCTTTCATGCATTTACATTTAAGGAAGGACCATAAGAAAGATTACATGAAGTTGAGAAAAGGCAAGGCAAGGATTGGATTACAGGACAGTTAAGAAGATTAGGTGCTTTTTTAAAGGTTGTTACTTTGAAAAAAAATGAGGCATTTCAAAGGTGTGTTAAATTTGAACTATCATTAATGGAGACACTTCAAATTTAGATGACATTGGTGAGGGTGCAGCTGTGGACCCTTTCCTCAAAACCTCTCTTCCACCAATCATTATGCATAGCTTCAGAATTATCCATTTGAAACATTTCTAAAGCTTCCCCAAACATATAAATATATCCATAACCAGACCGATCAGTATAGTTATTGAGTGAGTAAAAGTAAGTGTATTGTCTTTAATTGTGATTCTCTTCAAGTAGTTTTTTTATTTAATGTTTAACATAGTTTTATTTATTATTGTCAGTGATTTTTAAGTGTGTCAGCTATGGATGAGTGATTGAAAATAGGAACTTAACTTGATGTGGATTATAACTTATCACCCAATACTTCTCAACACATGTCCGCAGTTATGTGGACACTACACAGGGAGATAGTAAAAAGGCATGTGTCCCAGATGCAATACAGAAGAAAAGGAAATACTCAGATGAGTATACTAAATATGGGCTTTTATTTGTAGGGTATGATGACTGTCTTAAGCCTCTGTGTGTTGTGTGTGCAGAAATTTTATCCAATGGTCATATAAAACCCTCTCTACTCAGGCAACATTTACAAGTTAAACATCCCATGTATAAAAATAAAGAAATACATTATTTTAGGTGCTTAGAAAAGTGGCCAACTGTAACTTTAGACATGATGTCAGGAAAGGAATACAGTGAGAATGCAATTGAGGCTTCATACTGTATTGCTTATTGCATAACTAAATATAGTGAAAAACACACCATTGCTGAAGATTTAATTTCCCCTTGTATTAAGGATACTATTTTTTTTGTATGTTTGGGGAAGAATATGTCTGCAAAATTAATATTTTCTTTTTCAAACAATACAATCTCTCAATAAATTTGGGAAATGTCTGACGATGTTTATGCTGTAGTAGTATATAGAATTAGAAAAAGTAAAACTTTTTTCCATCCAGGTGATGGAAGTGTAGATGTTGCTGATTTATCTATTTTGCTTGGTAGTAAATGAAATTGAGAAAAACCTGGTACTTTGTTCCCCACTGATGGAGCATATCACAGAGGAAAATATTTTTAATGCAACCAATGGTTAATTCATTGGAAAGGACATTAGTGGGTCGAATTGTTGTGGTGTATGCACTGACAGAGGCAATGCTGCTTCAGGTTGTTTCATAGGCCTACCTGGCTGAATTAAAGAAGTAGCTCTGCAAGTATCATGGAGTCACTGCTGCATTCATAGACAAAATCTTGCATCCAAGCTTCATCCCAGTGAACTGAAAGATGTTCTTGATGAGGCTGTAAAGGTTGTTGATTTTATGAAGTCACAATTGTGAAACTCCAGATTGCTTAAAGCGTTGGGTGAAGAAATGAACAGCATTCACAGCATACTACTTTCACATATGGATGTCAGGTGGCTATGTTGTGGCAAAGTACTTACGCAAATGTTTGAACTTAGAAATGAAATCCAGGTATTTTGTGAAGACCATCATTTCTCTCTTGCTCCAAAGTTTTAGAATAATGATTGTCTTCAAAATCTTACATACTTATCAGATATTTGTATAGAAATATACTTAAATTGGCATTTCAAAATAGCTCAATCACTATATTCAAACTAGCCAACAAAATTGAGTCAATGATTAAAAAACTGGACTTTTGGAAAGCATGGTTTGGAATAGGTCAGTCTGAAGTTTTTGAAACCACAACTTTTCTGAGAATGACTTGCACCTAAACCAAAATGTGAAAGAGAATATTGTAAGTCAATTTGAATGTCTCAACATGACCTTTTACAAGTACTTTCCTCAATGTGGAAAAGAAAACAGTTGGATTGCAAAACCCTTCAATGAAGAATTCTTCAAGGAAGCTAAACTATTGACTAATTTTTAAAAAAATCATTGAATTCAATTTTTAACTGGTTCTTCTTTAAATTCTGATTTTAAAAAAAAGCATCTTATTACCATCTGTGTAGATGTCAGTGAGGAATACAAACAGCTTAGTGAGAAGGCACTCAAATACCTCTTGACATTTACTAACATTAAACTAGTGATTAAAGCTTTTTCTTCTTACATCCTCACAAAAAATAAATACTACAACCAGTTTAATGCAAGTCTAGATTTAAGATTGTATCTTGCATCTTTTGAGCATGAGTTCAAGAAACTAAGTGCATCAAAGTGAGCTCAATGATCTCTTTAACAATGTTTCAATAGGCTGGTGATCTGCATATTTGTTACAGACATTTCAGCTAGCAAATAAATATTATTAATAATAAATTAAAAGTTTGTTAAATAATTGATAATGATTTTCAACATTTAACTGAATTATAGATATTGTAAAATTAAATCTGAGGTTTGTACTTTTAGTGTAGTAATTTTTCTTTCCTAACTTCTTACCTGGTTTCTACTATCTTACATTAAGATAGGCACTGAACAAAGGTATCAGTATTTAAAAACAGCTGTTTTAAAAACAAGGGTTACAATTTATAGAAATGGATTCAATGAGGGCACACAATTGGAAAAAGATTGGGAACCACTTCTCTGTGGGAATCTCTTAACTATTTTTTAATCACCCTAGATACTTATTTGGATTTCTAAAAATATTTCACCTATCATTTTACATATATTGCACCAAGCAGCATGCTCATAAATATCTGGTTTGCCCTACTGCCTATGTAGAAATCTAATTATGCTGTTTCTCTATCACACAAAAGACACATTCCATATTTTTTAACTTTGAACATTGATTCTATTAATTCTTCTTGTTATAAGAGGCATTACCTTATGACAGTTAAGAACTTGGAATTTGGAATTAGATATTCTGAATTCAAATGTTTGCTCTGTCACTTTCTAAGTATGTGACCTTAGGCCATTTACTAACCTTTCAAGACCTCAGTTTCTACAACTATAAAATAGTTATAGAATAGTTATATTAATATAGGCTATTAATAGTATATCTCTCACAGAGTTGTTTTAACAATTGAATGACATAATATGTATAAAGTTGGAACAATGTCTGACACTTTGTATAAGTATATTAGAGCCAACCATAATACAGGATAAATTAATGTTAATTACTATTATAATTACCTAGACTGTCCTTTCTATGAATACTTGTTTATTGAATTTCTATCCTCCATGAAGAAGCAACACATTCTACCTCCTTCAAAAGTTTATCCAAATTTATTTTAAAAATTTTAAATTATTTTATAGCCACTCATCACTTAATGACCTACACATTCAATGACTTCTCAGATTTAAGACCAGTTAGTTCTCCAGTACAGGGAATCCCTTATCTTAGTCTGTGTGAGTCTCAGGGATTCTCTTCCTCAGTCTTCGTCTCATTTCCAAGGTCAGCTAGTATTCACTGCGTGAACCATTCACAAACATGCAAGACTACATATTTTGTTTATAAGTATGGTGTCATGTGATATCTCTTGAAAAATACATACCCCATGGTGCCATGACACACCACAAGACTTCCCCAATTAAGCTACTGGCTTATCTACCAATTCTCTTACTGACCTAGTTAGTCATAGGAACAAAATACTGTGGTTAAGTGAGGAGTGTCTGCATCTTATACTCTCATCACATGTGATTGCTTATAAATACATATCTTAAAGCAACTCCTCCAGATCCACCTGTCCTAGAGGTATGTATGTTTTGATATGACTCTCTTCTATCAGTTTGTGAGCTTCTATATTATAAGGATTATCACAGGGAATATATGCCAGATATCAGTGAATTGATTTGTACCCTGTACTCAAATAGTTCTTCAATGATGTAGGTGACATATATAGGAGTTTGAGAATAAAGAGAGGTAGGAAAAAATGTGGTATGATTTTAGTTTTAAAAGCTGTTTCATATTTGTTATTTCAAATGAATCCCACATAAAGATTTTATAAAGTTTATTATAGTTTTCTTATTTTTTTTATTGGAGGATATACATATCCAGGTGTTAATGGTTTATCAAAATGTACTAGAATACAGATTTCTCTAATATTATTACACCAAGTATCATTTTGACATGAGAAGAAGGTAGAAGAGGCTTGATACAGAAATTTTGGGAGAAATGTATTAATTCTTAACCCAGAAGAAGGTAAATTTAAAGGATAGAAATAGAAGGAGGAAAGATTCATGAGTAGGATAAGAGATTAAACAAACTTGATTAATCAGGGTTCCTAGAGAAACAGAATATAACTATACAGATATATGTTTATTTCTCTCTATCTCTGAAAAGAAAGACTTACGTTAAGAAATTATTGCATGCATTTGTAGGGCTGGAATGACTGAACTGTACAACACAGGCCAGCAGTTTGGAGATTCAGGGAAGAGTTGATGCTGCAGGGTGGAGCCCAAAGTCTGCAGACAGAATTCCTTCTGTCTGGGGAAACCTCATAAGGCCTTCACAACATTATTGGATGAGATCCATTCACATTATGGAGGGCAATCTTTTTTTACTCAAATTATACTGATTTAAATGTTAATCATATCTTTAAAAATACCTATACAGTAACATCTAGACTAGTGTTTGACCAAAAACTAGGTACCATGGCCTACCCAAGTTTACATATAAAATTAACCATCACACTGTTTAAGAGAAAACTCACAATTCAATTTTGTAAATTTTCTCTCTTTTTTCATCTACTTGTTCTTTTTCAAAACTCACTTTTTAAAAATAGACTCTATAAACTGAACCTCTAATATCTCACTAGCACTCTCATAAATAACTTAGGTTAGACATTTCCAAGAAGACCCTGAATCCAGATTCAAAGCATACCTTTCTCTAACCACTTCCTCTTTTTTTTCTTTTGATTTTGGAAACAAAAGTTTTATATATTATTTTGGAGTGTAAGAGATTTTTACCAATTCAAGTGAATAGCAATAAAATGAAACAAGTAAAGTAGAAAGAAAGATATGAAAGTGGTAACTCAGAGAAGACTTAATAGAATATTTAAAAGTTGAAAGAGGATTTATAGATCTAACAGTGTCAACAAAGTCTTTCCTGGGCTGCACCAGTTAGAAAATGCTTCAAAAACCTGGGGTGTCTCAATATGCCTTGGCAACTCAAAAATTTACAGCCTAAAGCTTTTGATAATTTGATAGAAGGAGCAGTGCTAAGGATTCTCAAAGGAAAAATCAGCATGTCTGATAGAATTGTCTACTATTACATTACGAACAGAGAATGTTGGCCATTTAATCAGCTTCTTTTCTTCTATAATTAGACAGTGAGATGGTAATCAGTTCTTTTGGGGAAATAGCTGCTCATAAATTTGATGTTTCCATTTTTACAACAAGTATCAAAATAATAAGAGCTACAATGAGACTAAGTAAAATCTTTCAAAATTCCCTGAAATGTAAGGTTTTTAATTCTTTTCTAGAATGTTTTTCCATGTTGATATTTATGGTTTGTTATTACCAAGTTATAGACATACAGGGAAGCTGGGATGGCTCAGTGGGTTAAGCACTCACTTTGCAGTGCCAGGGACCGGGGATCGAATCCTGGCCCCGGCCTATGCGGAACCATATGCTGATCTGGTTTCTCTCTCTTTCTCTCTCTCTGTCTCTCTCTCTCTCTCAAAAATAAATAAATAAAAATATATTTAAAAAAAAGTTACAGATATACTACCCAACATATGAATCTTGTCCCTGTAAAGAATTAATACAAATTAGTTTGATATAGTTGTAATTTCTCACAAGGATCCTTAGGCATACTATCAGAAATTGTAAGATAATATGATCTATGTTTTCTTTCACTTTTTGAATAAATTTTACAATATTCTCTACCAAATTATGCTTTAATTTGTGTTTCATTGGTAGGGAACCCACTTTTAAAGAAGCCCATATGAATTTTAAACAACGTTGACTGTAACATCTTTATATTAAGCTAGAATTTACTTTTTTGTGGTTTCTACTCACTGATCCTAGTTCTACTCTTTGAACCCCATTAGAATAAACCTAACAGATTTGACTCATAAGTCTTTAAAATATTTGAAGAGAAGTATTCTTTCCTCACCCTTAATTTGGAATTGTTTCTTTTTCAAATTCAACACTGCCCATATTTTCAACTGTATTTCATTTAGTATCAAGCATGTTCTTTTTTTATTAATACCGTTCTGAAAACAGATCCCAAGCTAGGCAATTACCTTATAAGATCTGAGCAGCAGACAATGGTAGAAAAAACTTTTTTGAAGTATTTAGCACTTCTATTATTACATTATAATATCTCTTTAACTTTTTGGTTTATTAAAACTTAACAGTCATATTATCACAGGCTGCTATGCTGCATCACTTCCAACTTCATTTGGGCAGTTGAGTTTTTAGACCCAAGTGTAGAATATTATGTTAATCCCTGTTAACTTTTATCTTTTTAGAGATCCATCCCATTGCTACAGACTGACAAGATTTTTTTGTTGTTTAATTCTGGTTCTGACATACAATGTGTTCATTCTCTTGCCAGGTTTCATGCCATCTACATATTTGATAAGCATGCCTTCTGTAGCTTTATACAATTCAATCTATAGGATTATACAGTCATAATTACATCTTTTGAGAACTTTCCAACCTTCTAAAGTTATATTTCCTTTCAAAACTTTATGTTATGGAGTAGTACAAACTTTTCACTAAACTTTTAGAAGTTCTACTTTCTAAACTTCTGAGTACATTCTTCTCTCTTTAGATTCCACACACTCTCAGAGACCAGGTCTCAATAACCACTCATTTCATTACTTCCTGCGATAGTTAATGTCAACTTAACTGGGTTAAGGGCTGTCCAGATAGTTTGATAAAACTTTACTTGGGGTATATCTGTGAGGATTTGTCCAAAAGAGATTTGCAATTGAATCAGTAGATTACTGAAGAAGAGCACCCTCTCCAATGTAGGTAGCTATCATCTAATTTGTTAAAAGCCTGAATAAAAATTAAAAAAAAAAAAAAAGTCAGAGGAAGAGCCCATTTTCTGTCTTTGCTTGACTTGAAACATCTACTTTCTCCTGCCGTAGTCATCAGCACTCTTTTTTTTAAGGCTTTCAAATGCAGGCTAGTATTACATCAGGCTTGTCCAAACCATGGCCCATGGGGTGCACGTATCCCACAACAGCTTTCAATGCAGTCTAACACAAAATCGTACTTTCTTAAAACATGATGATTTTTTTTTGCATGTGGTATTTTTTAGCTCATCAGCTATTATTAGTGGTAGTGTATTTTGTGTGTGGTCCAAGACAATTCTTCTTCTGATGTGGCCCAGGAAAGTCAAAAGACTGGACACCCCTGACTTACATCATCAGCTCCTTTGATTCTCAGGTTTCAGAACTTGGACTAAATCACACCACCAGCATTTACAGGTCTTTGACTTGTAGTTAGCAAATTGTGAAACTCCTTGGCTTCCATAACCTTATGAGCCAGTTCCTACACCAAATCTCTTTTATGTATATCTATATCCCTATATATACCCTAATGGTTCTATTTCTTTAGAAAACCCACTAATAGATAATTATTGCCTATGCATAGCTTTGTTTCCATTGTAAGTAAGGAATTTTATAAATTGTATTTGTTTCCTATTGCTACTGTAAGAAATTATCATAAAATGAGTGGTTTAAAACAGTATAAATTTTTTGCCTTGTATTTCTTGAGGTCAGATTTTGAATTGTGTCACACTGGGCTAAAATCTTATAACTCAAGGTTTATGAGTGTTCCTAAGATAAACATTTTACCAAATAATATATCATTTATACTAGATAAATACCTTTTTTTTACCATTTCCCTGGCTTTGATTGTCCTAGCAGACTTTTACCAACTTATAACAGATTATCTAAATAAAACTAGCATGATATTTGAAATAAAATGCATACATGATCAGGTCATTAGAGCAAAATACAAAATACAAAACACTGGTACAAAGTCAGCTATGTAAGGAAGACTGCTTAAACTGAAAAAAAAAATATGTAATAGGCTTTTGTCTGCCACTAAGATAAAACTTTTAGTTTGAATTTGTATAAAGATGAAAATATTAAATAAAATGGATGTTATCAAGCTAAAAAGAATGATGAAAAATTATATATCTCTATCTCTATATATCTATACCTCTCTCTCTCTCTCTCTCTCTCTCTCTCTCTATATATATATATATATATATATATATATATATATATATAATATCAAATTTTATTTTTATGGTAGGAAGCTCTTTGACAAACAAAAATATTAAGATCTGTTTTGTTTTGTTTTTCTCCTGCTGGGTTCATAATGGCACTACTTTTTGTTAAAACACACCAGAATGATGGGAAGAGGGTTTCTGGTCAAGATGGCAGAGTGGGTTAACACTGTGCTCACCTACTCCTATAATAATCACAAAATTACAACTAAACTACAAACCAACCACCATTGAAAGTTGCCTGAAGTTTAGCTGAAGAGAAGTCCTATAACTAAGGATATACAGAAGAAGCCACACTGAGACTGGTAGAAGGGCACAGACACATAATGGTATGGTTTTACAACCACTTGTAACAGTTAAAAATTGGGAGGGATATCTTTACTGCAGAGGTCTCCCATGAGGATTCATGGGCCTCAGACCAACACCAGACTTTCCAGCCCAGAATCCTAGTACCAGGAAAAGAACTCTGCAGAATTTCTGGCTATGAAAATGAGCAAATATTATGGCTGAGTTGAGAGAGGGCTGCTGCAGTCCTAGGCATTTCTCATAAAAGCCAATTCACAAACTTATAAGGGGGAACTTCCCCCAAACAAAAATAAAATTATCTTCTGGATGATGGGCTCCTTATAATATTATCTTCTCCCACTAGGCGAGTGTTCTAGGAACCCATCTGCATTGGTGTACCAGCTGGTTTTGATGTGAGAGGCTGTGCTCATCTTTAGCAAATTTTTAAAGACACTCTTTCAATTCATTTGCCCATGTCCTAATAGGTAATTTATAGGAACAACATGTGTCATGACAACACAACTGCCCACACTTTGCTAAAATGTTCAGTAGATGTTGACAAAAAATGGCATGACCCCCACACCCCACTCTCTCTATTCACCAAATCTCACCCTGAGCAACTGCCTTTTGTTTTCCAGGGTGAAAAAAAGTCCTCAAAAAGAAAGAACGTTTTGCTGATGTGGAAGAAAGAGCTGAAACAAAAAACAGCAGAAGCACTAAAAGGCATCAAAATTAATGACCAGTGGAAAAAGCTTCTCAATAAGTGCATTGCATCAAACAATAAGAATTTTAATGGTGACTAAAGTTTAAGCATATGAGAATAAATACACATTTTTTTATAAATAAATTCTGGAATTTGGGGGAATCTCCCTTATACTCCCCAAAAGCCTCACTCTGACTTCTAGCACTGGGAAAAACTTTTGAAAGGTGTCTAATACATATAGAAAGTAATGAAACTGTTTTGCTTTGGGGAAAGTACTAGAGGAAAAGATTTCTCCCAGAAGAAATTAAACAGAGGTTGTTGTTTCATTGTTGAGTTCTCTTACCACTGTGAGTCTCCATCAACCTAGCTAACACCATTTTCCCTGTCCTGGTGATTTTCTGACACCCTGCCCTAGCCAAATTGCAGGCTTACCTGAGTCACTTACTGTGGCTTTACCATACAAACATCCTTTCTTGGCTCATGCTGTGGACTTTTTTACTATCTCTCAAAGGTTCACAAACCCCAAATAAGCAGCACCTGTCCTTGGCATGCCCTGTGCATTTTTCTAAGTAGACCAAATAGCAAGCACTTGTGGAAGCTTGCCTCAGTTCACAGCTTTGCCTCTCCCAGGCATCTCTAAGCCCAGCAAAAGTAGAAGACATCTGCAAATTACTTTCTGGTTTATTCCAAGTGGGCCCAGGCAGGGCACAGGCAGCAGCTGACATTGTCCTGCAGCAGAACCCATCCCAAAAGACCTCAGAAGAAACATATCTGTTGGCCAGTTTTATACCACACCAGAGCACCACCCAACCACATTCACAAATGATACACCCAAAGGGCAAACTCACCAGGTACCAGAGCCCAACTAAAGCAAATCCTGATCCATATAGTCAGCCCCTGCATGATTGTTCCTCCACTGTAGTCGTGTTCAATCTCACAACCAATCAGCCTGATGGTCAGTCTTTCACACTGACATGCAAACAAAAACCAAGACTCAATTACAACATAGGGAACACAAAACCAATGCAAGGGGCACACCTGCAGCACCTGCTCCAGGTGATCAAAGAGACTGTGCCACTGGGCCACATAGGAAACCCACAACATAAGGCCACTCTTCCAAGACCAGCAGACATAGCAACTTTACTTTTTACGAGGTCTGACAATTAAGTTCACGATCTTATCCTAGAAAATGGGCTATATACCTCATCGTTGAATATCACTACAGTCACTGTCAAAATATTTCCCTTGGGAAACTATTAACTAACACCAGCATCTAGTCTACCCTTCAAAGCAATTTGGAACTCTATTTTGGACTGGCCATCAGAGCTGTTGTATTACCCTTGATGTCTTAAATGTCATCAAAAGGTCTTCCTTTCAATATTTCTTATATATTCAGGAAAATAAAAATGTAATTGGGGGACAGATCAGGTGAGTAGGAAGAGTGTGAAAAACTCCCTCACAGACCATGCCTTATAAGTTGGAGCATTGTCTCAACACAAAGGCCACAAGTAGTTGGTGAAAAGTTCAGGTTGTTTTTGTCTAACTTACTCATGCAGCCTTTTCAGCACTCCCAAATAGTCAACTTGGTTTGTCAGGTTGGTACAAATTCACAATAAACAATCCTTCTGATATCAAAAAGGTTATCAACATTATTTTGACTCTTAATTTGAACTGATGAAATCTTTTGATTTTTTTAAAGATTTATTTTATTGAGAGGAGGTATGGGAGAGGGAAGGCCCCTGAGAAGTCTCTGTAGTTGTACATCATTAGTTGTGACATAGTTTCATTCCACTCAGGCGGATGTGAGGCTCTGTGGGGTGGAGACGGATTTAGGGTTTCTTGCATGGGAGGTGAGAACCTTTGCTGCCATTCTAGCAGTTATGAGTTGTGCCACAGTTCAGCGTATGGGTTTGCATGGGCTTAGCGCTTGATCCCTGAATCTTGCGGTTGCAAGGCAAGTGTCCATCCGTTGAGCTATCTTGGCGTCTCTGATGTAATTTTATTAATTGTAGAGAATTGACCAATTTCCATTGTGAACTTAGACGTTTTGTTTCAGGGCCATATTGGTACAACCATGTTTCATTGCCAGTGATAGCATGATCCCAAATATCATCTTGCCTCTCCCAAAGGTCTTGGCTAAAAAGCTCCAACATTCTTATGATGACACACAAAACACACACACACACACACACACACAAAAAAAAAAAAACAAAACACCCACAAAAACATAAAAAAAAACCACCAAAAAACATGCATTATCAATAATACCACTTAGCAAGACACTACTACAAGTCAACACACACGCGGGTGTGAGATAAAACCTTCCAGAATTGTTTGTACAATGCTGCCAATGTAAGTGTATAATAGTAAGTTCATGAACTTAATTGTCAGATTATATATATATATATAGTCTATATTTAGATATATTTATATCTATATCTATTTCTCTCTCTCTCTCTCTCTCTCTCTCTCTCTCTCTATATATATATATATATATATATATATATATATATATATATAGAGAGAGAGAGAGAGAGAGAGGGAGAGAGAAACAGAGGGAGGCAGCCAAAATGAGGAGACAAAGCAAAAGGTCCCAAAGGAGAAAACAAGAATATTTCAGAAAAGATCTGAATGAAATAGAGACAAGCAATCTATGAGAAGTAGACTTCAAAAACATTGGTTATAAGGGTATTCACTGACCTCAGTAAGAACTTCAAAAACAAGACAAAAACATAAAAGTGGAGAAAGAAAATATAAAAAAGAATTTGTCAGAAATGAAAAATACAATAACTGAAGTGAAAAATATATTAGAAACAATCAAAAGAAGACTAGATGAAACAGAGGATTGATTTGGAAAACAAGGTAGCAGGAAACAAGGTAGCAGAACAGCAATAAAAATAATAATAATAATAAATACAGAAAGTTTAAAGAGCCTTTGGGACAACACTAAAAATAATAACATTTGCAACAAGGTTACCAGAAAAAGAAAAGAAAGAACAAAGAATTTAAAAAAATTATTTGAACAAATAATGACAAAGCTTACCTATTCTGATGAAGATAATAAATTTACAAGTTCAGAACGTGCAGAGAGTCTTAAACAAGATGAATCCAAAGAAGCCTACAGCAAGACCCATTGTAATTAAAATGCCAAAAATTAAAGAAAAATAGAGAATCTTAAAAGCATTAAGAGAAAAGCAGGTAGTGACCTACAAGAGAGCTCCCATAAGACTGTCAGCTGATTTATCAAAAGAAATTTTGCAGGCCAGAAGAAATTCGCATGAAATATTCAAAGTTGTAAAAAGTTAAGACCTAAGTGAAGCACACCTATTATTTATAACTGAAAGACAGATGGAGAACTTCCCAGACTAAAAAAAAAAGCTGAGGAAATTCATTACTAACAAACCAGTATAAAAAGATATGTCAGGGAAGCCAGGATGGCTCAGTGGGTTAAGCACTCAATTTTCAGCGCTGGGGACCCAGGATCAAATCCCAACCCCAGCTCGTGAGGACCAATGTGCTGAACTGGGAAATGCCCCCACTTTAGTTCTCTCTCTCTCTCTTTCTCTCGTCAAAAACAATAAAAAAATATGTTAAAGGAATTTAAAAAGAAAATGAAGATAAAAATATGAATAAAAAAAAGCAATCACTACATATCGATCAACAATTACTTTCAATGTAAATGGTTTGAATGCTCTAGTCAAAAGTAATAAGGTGGCTAAAGGGATAAGAAAATAATACTCATACATATGCTACAGATAAGAGACTCATTTCAGATCTAAGGACACAAAAAGACTGACAGTAAAGGTATTTAAAAAGATATTTCATGAAAAGAAAAGAAAAAGATGACATATGAATACTTATACCAGACAAAAGAGACTTTTAAACAAAGGTTTTAACAAAAGACAATTAAGGACCCAGAAATTCCACTTCTGGATGTTTAGCCGAAGAACCTCAAAACACTAATTGAAGAAGAAATGTGCATCTATATGTTCAGTGCAGCATTCTTTACAATAGACAATATATAGAAGCAACCTAAATGTTCATCAATAGATGAATGGATAAAGAAAAAGGGGTACATATAGATAATGAAACATTAACTCAGCCATTAAAAAAAAAAAGAGAATAAAATCTTGCCTACCACAATAGCATGGATGAACCTAGGCAGTATTGTGCTTAGTAGAGTCAGAACAGAATGAAAAAAAAAGTCATATGATTTCACTTATATGTGGAATCTAAAGAAAAAAATAAACAAACAAACAAAATGAGAAAAACGCTTATAGATACAAAGAATATTTTGATATTGTCAGATGGGAGGGGAGTTGGGAAGATATGTGAAGGAAGAAGGAATTAAAAATTATAAATTGATAGTTACAAAATAGTTATGGGGATGTCAAGTACAACATAGAAAACATAGTCAATAACATTGTAATAATTATGTATGGTGTCAGTTGGGTACTAGGTTTATCAGGGTGATCATTTCATAAGTTACAAGTACATAAATGTCTACTCATTGTGTTTTGTACACCTGAAACATAATACTATATGTCAACCATAATTAAAAAAATATAAATTATTTTTTCTTAAAGCTGTCTTATATTTTAGACCAATACTGTCCAATAAAAAATGTAAACCACCAGGATAAGAAAGCCTGTCTTTGGAGAATGTAGGGTTGAATTTTTACCAACTATAACATAAAGGTACTTACAAGTTTTGGGGCCTCTACATGCTATACATAATAAAGTTGCAATTCTTTCACCATCTATGGGCTTTTGTCTAAGTCAAATTTCTTCTAAAAACTTTCCCCAAAACAGTTTATTTTATCATTAACAGAGTTCTCTTTGTCTGTTGTCTAATTTGATTTCTGTTAAATTTGGCTGACATTTGTTAGGCTTACTCTACTAAGATATTCAGAACCTAAAACTCAATCCTGCCTCCTTCAGCATTATGGGAAAGCTTAAATGATGCTCAAGTGGGTTCCAAACACAGACTTTGGTCCTTATTTGAGACACTGCTAATTACAATCTTGAAGAACACAATTTACTCCCAGCCCAGTTTGGTTATCTGTATAATGAGGGTATTAGAACACATTCAGTGTCAGTTGTTTATTAATAGTATAATGTAGATCCTTGGGTCTATAGAAATGTCTCAGGCATTGTTGGGGTGGAGCAAAGTAGGTGAGGGAGAGAGATGAAAAAGATGGGGTACCTTGCAGCACATTCTGTTTTATACACAGCAGAAGACTGATATTTTATAAAAATTGGCAGCTTAGATCACTGGTAATTACAAATAATCTCAAAGAATCATGTTAAATTTTGGCAAAATTATCAATTAAATAAACCAAAATTAAAAAATAGGCAGGTAAAGAGAAAAAAATTGATATTCTTCCTGATTCCTGAACTATTTACTTTGACATAGTATGTTAATCAGCATTCCTCTAGCTTACATGTGGTTGCCAATGGACAAAAAATAAATTTAAAATCTGCAAATTATTTAGCACATGTTGAGCAATTACAAATTAGCTAAACTTTTTTTTCCTTTTTATTAGATAAATAGTCGATCCTAGGGCTAGATCATGAAAAACGACAAGAAAAACCTGGAAAGTCTTTTGGTATCAAAAGGTAAGGATGTACTCAAAAGAATAAGGGCATGGCAGAGAGCCAAGGAACCAACCTAGAAAAAGTCAAATGACCAAAGATGGATCACTATGAGAAACAAAATAAACAACAACAGTATTGGATTAGATAAAATATTAGTATATAGATTAAAATAAATATCCATGAGTCTTTATTTTCATAATTTAAAGATTGAGTAAATAGGAGATGCCAGGATGGCTCAGCAGTTGGGCACTTGCCTCCCCGTTTTGAGGTCCTGGACTATATTCCTGGCCCTGGCCTGTGCAAACCCGTGTGATGAACTGTGGCTCAAATGGTGGTCACTGAGATGGCACAGCAGTGAGGGAGAAGTCCTGGTTTAGTTCCTGCCCCTCAAGGCCCCACACCAACCTGAATGAAATGAAACCATGTCACAAATGATGATGTACAACTATAGAGACTATTCTGGTCCCTCTTCATTCTCTCTTTCTCTCTCTTTCTCTCTCTTTCTCTCTCTCTCTCTCTCTCGCTCTCTCGCTCTTTCACACACACACACACACACACACACAAAATAAATAAATAAATACATCTTTTAAAAAATTAAAAATTGAATAAAATATATAGGAGATTGAACAACATTTTTCTTACAAAAGCACTATAATCAATAAA
Organism: Craseonycteris thonglongyai; assembly: GCA_004027555.1. NCBI lineage: Eukaryota > Metazoa > Chordata > Mammalia > Chiroptera > Craseonycteridae > Craseonycteris > Craseonycteris thonglongyai. Next base: position 15,888 of record PVKE010024908.1, read on the forward strand.
TGTAATGTCATCAAGATAGCTGTGTGAGAGCAGCTCTTGAAACCTCTCCTGGAAAGCACAACAAATTAAATAACTAAAATTTAACCTGATAATCCCTAAGCAACACACAGCTTCAACTGAGGGACCCACTCATCAGAAAAATATACCTATAGCCAGAGAAAGGGAGGCAAGTGGTAAAGGAAGAAAATAAGCAGTGCAGAGACACAACACAGAGTACGACCCAGAGACCTACCCAGTGACCAACCCAGAGGCTGGCCCAGAGACCAACAGAAGAGAGACTGATTGAGGTGGGAGCTAGGGAGCATAGGTTGAGGTGAAGAACAACTCTGGGTGGGTAAGAGGCCTTGAATGGACAAAGGTGGAGGTGCAGGCAGCCAGAACACAGGGTGGACAGCTGGCTATAGTGAGATGCCAGGGAGGGAGAGCAAGGGGTAACAGCTGTGACATGGCAAAAGTAGCCATAGCACAGTGCAGGAAGCTGGAGCAAGGCACCAGCAGCAGCCAGAGATCGTCATGGGTGACCAGAGTGAGGATCTGGCTGCCAGGGAGTGGGTCAGGTGGCTAGAGCTGGGGGCCTGCTGAGTGTAAGGCCCATGACCAGAGTTGGATGCAGGTATTCCAGTGGATGGAGTGTCAGCAGCAAGAGCATGCTGGTGATGAAAGCACAGAGTGGCTCTTGGTGAGGTAGAGCCACAGTTAGAGCACTTTGTGGCCTTGGACACAAAACCTGACTTCTTCCCCTTACTTTCTCCCAACGCTCACCTCTCCAGCTTCACACAGAACATGCATTAGTGAGAAATGCCAGGAAGCTGCAGTTACCCTGTGATGAAAACAAACCTCACCCAATCTTCCCAGTGAAGCTGACAGGGATCTAGGAAAACTCTGAAGCACAGGTGTGGCAGATTCTGCTTCCAGTGGAAATCAGAAGCATAGCATATCATTGCCTACCATATCTTCTCAAAGAAGAGGCACACAGAGACCAAGGTGACTGAGTCAAAAAGAAGCCACCATCTAGAAAGTCTTCCACTGTGAAAAAAACAAACAAACAAAAACACAAGAGAAAACACTATCAGACACTAAAGAAACACCAGCTATGAAGTAAAAGAAAGATTTCTTCACATCTACTGGTGGAAAAGTCCTCAAATCCAGAAAAAAGAAAACTCCAATGAATACTCTGGTGAATAAAGATGCTCAGGAAGAAAATAAAAATCTCCAGAAAAGGAACTTGCAGATATGGACACATATAAGGTGAATAACACAGAATTCAAGACTGTAATTCTGAAAACACTGAAAGAGATCAAAGAAAGTTGGCAGAGTACACAGAGAGAGCTAAGTGATCTCAGAAAGAAAATTGAATCTATAAAAAAAGAAGCAAGTAAAAATTATCAACATAAATTCCACAATAATAGCAGTGAAAAATGAAATAGCTAGTATAGGAAGCAGAGAAAACCAGATGAAGGAAATAATTATTGAAATAGAAGACAGAAATTTGAAAATGTCACAGAAGGAAGAAAAGAGAGACCTAAGAGGTAAAAGAAATGAAAGATAATTACAACCATTTAACTCCGTTACAAATAATAACATAATAATAATAGGTATTCCAGAGGAAGCAGAGGACAAAGTGAGAACAGAGAATTTGCTCAGACAAATGGTAGATGAGAACTTTCTAAATCTATGGCAAGGGCTGGAACCTCAAATTCAAGAAGAAAACAAGATCCCTAACTCCTTGAATCCTAGCAGACCCTCTCCTAAACATGTTATACTGAAGACGTCAAAGGTCAAAGACAAAGAGAGAATCCTCAAGGTAGCCAGAAAAAAGGAGCACCATAACCTAAAGGAAACCCCGTCAGACTATCAGCAGATTTCTCAGCAGAAATTCTACAAGCCAGAAGGGAGTGGAATAAAGTATTCAAAATATTAAAGGGGAAAAAATACCACCCAAAAATTATCTATGCAGAAAGTTAAGTTTTAGATATGAAGGAGGAATAAAGAGCTTTTCAGACATAAAGAAACTGAAGGAATTCTCCAGCACAAGGCTAGCATTTCAAGAAACACTAAAGGAGGTGATTACACCTGAAACAAAAAAATAAAAATAAACAGGGATAAACTGAAAAAACAAAAACATAAAATGGGAGAAAGTAAAGGTATAAATTTCCACAGAGAATATAGATAAGAAATGTCCTTATGAAAATAAACCACTGCATATATGAAACTTTCTTTTACATAAAGTTCATGGTAATCACTCAAAAACAATTTAGAACTGGAACACATAATAGAAAAAAAAAAGAGAGAGAGAGAGAACAGTCATACATACCATTAAATGGAAATAACCAATGGGAATAAACAACCAAAGAAGCAATTGAAAAAAAGAGCTACCAGAAAGCAAAAGATAAAATGGTTATAGAAAATACTCATATATCAATCATTACCCTAAATGTAAGTAGACTGAACTCACCAATAAAAAGACATAAAGTGGCAACCTGGATTAAAGAACAAAAACCAAACTTATGCTGCTTACAAGAGACACACCTCAGCCACAAGGACAAATACAGACTCTAAGTTAAAAGATAAAAAAAACATACTCCAAGCAAATGGCATCCAGAGGAATGCAGGTATAGCCATACTCATATCTGATGAAATAGACTTCAGAATCAAAAAGATAATAAGAGACAAAGATGGAAATTTCATAATAATAAAGGGAACAATACAAACAAAAAGACAGGAAACTTATTAATATATATGATGCCAACCAAGAAGCACCAAAATTTACAAAGCAACCACTAACAGAACTAAAAGGAGAAACTAACAGAAACACAATTATAGTAGGGGACTTAAATACTCCCTTGACAGCCATGGACAGATCATCCAAACAGAAAATAAATAAGAAAATATCAGCTTTAAATGATACATTACATGAACTAGACCTAGTTGACATTTACAGGATACTTCATACTACAATATATGATGACACATTCTTTTCTGGTGCACATGGAACATTCTCAAAAACAAAGCTAGGCTCAGTAAATTTAAGATTGAAATCATCCCAAGTGTATGCTCTGACCACAAATCTTTGAAATCGGAGATCAACTACGAAAGAAAAACAGAAAAAATCACATATAAATTTACATGGCAATTAAATAACATGTTATTAAAAAATGACTAGAACAAAGAAAAAATAAAAGAGGAGATTAAAAAATACATAGAAATAAATGACAATGAAAACAGAACATACCAAAGTTACTGGGATGCAGCAAAAGCAGTCATGAGAGGGATATTTATATCACTACAGACCTATCTCAAAAAACAAGAAAAATCACAAGTAAACAACTTAATATCACATATTAAAGAACTAGAAAAAGAAAAAAGAAAGAAAGAAAGAAAGATACCCAAAGCTAACAAAAGGAAGGAAATAATAAAACCTGAAGCATAACTAAATGAAATAGAGAATAGAAAAACAATAGAAAAAATTAATACAGCAAAGAACTGGTTCTTTGAAAAATTTAATAAAACTGACAAACCCCTGGCTAAGTTCACCAAGGGAAAAAGAGAAAACACATAAATAATCCGAACTAGAAAGGAAAGAAGGGAAATTACAACTGATACCATAGAGATACAAAGGATCATATAAGAATACTAAGAAGACCTCTATGCCACCAAATTTTGCAACCTAGAAAAGATGAGCAAGTTTCTAGAAACAAGTAGTCTACCTAGACTGAATCAAGATTAACTGTATAATCTCAATAGAACAATCAACAATAAGGAAATTGAAACGGTCATCCAAAACCTCCAGAAAGGCAAGAGGGCAGGACCAGATGGTCTTACTAATGAGTTTTATCCGGCATTCAAGGAGCATCTCACACCTATCCTCCTCAAACTTACCCAAATATTTGAAAAAGAGGCAGTATTTACCAACTCATTCTATACTAGTGACATTACTCTAATACCAAAGCCTAATAAAGACATCACACACACAAAAAGGAAACTATTGACCAATATTTCTGATGAACACCAATGTGAAAATCCTAAACAAAAATATTAGGAAATAGAATACAACAATGCATTAAAAAGATTATACATCATGATCATGTGGGATTCATCCCAGGGGCACAAGTATGGTTCTACATATGCAAACAATTAATGTGGTACACCATATAAACAAAATGAAAGATAAAAACCATATGATTATATCAATTGATACAGAAAAAGCGTTCAACAAGATACAACATTCATTTATAATAAAAACACTTAATAAAATTGGTATAAAAGGAAAGTATCTCAATATAATAAAGGCCATATATGACAAACTGTCAGTGAATGTCATAATAAATGGGGAGAAACTGAAACCTTTTTTTTCCCCTAAAATCAGGAACAAGACAAGGATGTCTTCTGTCACCACTGCTATTCAACATAGTGCTGGGAGTTCTAGCCAGAGCCATCAGGCAGGAGAAAGAAATAAAAGGCATCCAAATTGGGTGTGAAGAAGTTAAACTGTCATTTTTGCAGATGACATGATCCTTTATATAGAAAACCCTAAAGACTCCACAAGAAAACTATTACAAATAATAAATGAATGCAGTAAAATTGCAGGATACAAAATCAATGTACAAAAATCCAAATTTTTATATACAAAAAAAAAAATTTTTTTTGAAAAAGTAGTGAGAAAATATTTTTTGCAATCAAAACAAAAAGAATGAAATAGGAATAAACTTAACAAAGAATGTGAAGAACTTATACACAGGAAACTATAAGACACTATTAAAATAAATTAAGAAGATAGAAAAGAAATGGAAGGATGTCCCATGTTCATGGATTAGAAGAATCAACATAGTTAAAATGGCCATATTGGGGAAGCTGGATTGGCTCAGTAGGTTAAACACTCGCTTTGCAGCTCCAGAGACTGAGGATCAAATCCCGAGGGTGGCTCATGTGGACACATATGCTGAAATGGGGTGTGCCCCCAGTTCAGGTCTTGCCAGGGCCTATGCAGGAGGCTCCCAGCCCAGTTCCTGCCCTGTGCAGCCCCGCACCCACCTGTGGAGTGAAACTATATGGAAAATTAATGCTGTTAACTATAGAAACTATTCTGGGCCCTCTCCCTTCTCTCTGTCTCTCTCTGTCTGTCTCTCTCTCTCTCTCTGTGAAAAACAATAAAAATAAATCTAAAAAAAATGGCCATATTACCCAAAGAAATATACAGATTTAATGAAATTCCAATCAAAATCCCACAGATATTTTTTCCAGAAGTAGATTTAAAAAAATTATCAGATTCATATGGACCCACAAAAGACCTCAAATCACCAAAGCAATCCTCCTAATAAAGAAAAAGGCTGGAGACAATTTCAACTTCAGTCTATACTACAGAGTGTCAATAATCAAAACAGACTGGTATTGGCAGAAAAATAGATGTACAGACCAACAGAACAGAGTCAAAAACCCAGAAATAAACCCACAAATATATGGGCAGATAATTTTTGACAAAGAGGCAAAAAATGTACAATGGAGAAAAGAAAGCCTCTTCAGTAAATGGTGCTGGGAAAATTGGAAAACCACATGCAAGAATGAATCTGAACTGTGAACTTTCACCTTATACCAAAATTAACTCAAGGCAGATTAAAGACCTCCACATAAGACCCGAAACAATAAACTGCATAGAAGACAGCATCAGTACTAAACTTATAGACCTTGGGTTCAGAGAGCATTTTATGAACCTGACCCTAAAGGCAAGGGAAGTAAAAGCAAAAATAAATGAATGGGACTATATCAAACTAAAGAGCCTTTGTACAACAAAGGAAACTGTCAACAAAGTAAAAAGGAAACCAACTGAATGGAAGAAAATATTTGCAAACAATGCCTCTTATAAGGGGATAATGTCTAGAATATATAAACAACTCATACAATTCAACAACAACAAAATCCAATTAAAAAATGGGCAGAAGATGTAAAAAGACACTTCTCCCAAGAAGACATACAGATTGCCAATAGATATATGAATAAATGCTCAACATCACTAGCTATTAGGGAAAAGCGAACTAAAACCACAATGAGATACCACCTCACACTTGTTAGATTGGCTATAATCCACAAGACAAGGAATAACAAGTGCTAGAGACACTGTGGAGAAAAAGAAACTCTCATAAATTGCTGTTGGAAATTTAAATTGACGCAACCACTATGGAAGGCAATATGAAGATTCCTCAAAAAATTAGAAATGGAATTGCCATATGATCCAGCAATCCTTCTGGGTTTCTATTCAGATAACTTAAAACCCTTAATTTGCAAAGATGTATGTACCCCAATGTTCATCCCAAATTGATTTGAAGGACTAGGCGCTGGTGTCAGCACATAGCTTCCCAAAGGAAATACTTTGACAGTGACTGTAGTGATACTCAGCAATAAAGTATGTAGCACTTTTTCTAAAACAAGTTCACAAACTTAATTGTCAGACCTCGTAATTGTTGTAGGCAAGATCCACTAATAAATGCTAAAGTTATTGAAGAAAAGTTTAAAAAGAAACAAGATTTTTCATGATATCAATGCATTGTTTTACAAACATTTACTAATTATAAGGGGAAACAACAAGTTTACAGTGGAGAAATCTGGCAGACTATGCCTTTACCAAATGAATAACTTATATTAGAATATGGGATATTGTAATGAGCTCTAGTATATATCTATATATTAATGGTATACAATGAATTTAAAATCAAGGTTTGTATAGTATCACTTTAAAACTTTATTAACATAATTCTAAACTTAGCCTTAAAATTAAGAAAAACAATTAAGGTTAAATAAAAATATAAAAACAATATTAAACCACATCATATAATAATATTATTTATATTTTTATAAATGCTGAAAAATTGTAGTATTTCTGTGATTTCAAAAAATGTGTTTTACAAGGGAAGTAAAAGCACAAATAAACAAATGGGACCTTATCAAGCTAAAAAGCTTCTGTGCTGCGAAAGAAACCATCAACAAAGCAAAGAGGCAACCAACCAACTGGGAGAAAATATTTGCAAACAATGCCTCTGATAAGGGGCTAATATCAAAAATATACAAAGAACTTGTACAACTCAACAAGAAAAAAACAAGCAATCCAATTAAAAAATGGGCAGATGACCTTAACAGACACGTCTCTCGTGAAGACATACATGTGGCCAACAGATATATGAAAACATGCTCCACTTCACTAGCAATTAGGGAGATGCAAATAAAAACCACAATGAGATACCATCTTACACCTGTTAGAATGGCTATAATCAACAAGACAAGGGATAACAAGTGCTGGAGAGGCTGTGGACAAAAAGGAACCCTCATACACTGCTGGTGGGAATGTAAACGGGTACAACCACTATGGAAGGCGGTATGGAGATTCCTCAAAAAATTACGAATGGAATTACCATATGACCCAGCCATCCCACTACTGGGCATCTACCCAAAAAACCTGAAAACCTTAATCTTTAAAGATGTTTGTACCTGCATGTTCATCGCAGCACTGTTCACAGTGGCCAGAACATGGAAACAACCAAAATGCCCTTCGATAGATGACTGGATAAAGAAGA
>PVKE010024909.1:0-23446 GCA_004027555.1 Craseonycteris thonglongyai
GTTTACAGAGCTTATCATTTCAGCTCTATTTTTGTCTTTTCCCTGCAACTCCAAATTGAAAGAATCTAATTTTTCCATGGTGTCAGCAAGAAAACCCAAATCCACCAGCCAGCAAGAGTCTGTTAGTTCATCGTAATTTTCATTTTTATCATGTATAAATGTTTTTATTTCTTCAATTAAGTTCACAAATCTTGTAAGACCTTTACCTTTACTGAGCCAATGTACTTCAGTATGCAGGATGAGATCGTGTTCTTTATCTTCAGTATCTTCTAACAGGGCCTTGAAAAGTCGGTGTTGCAGTGGAGCTGCTTGGATAGAGTTGATTATCTTTGTGACTATTTTCATAACATGTTCAAAGGGCAGTATTTTACAACACAAAGCTTCCTGATGGATAATACAGTGGTAGGACATAAAGTCTGAAAATGATCCATCTTTCCTGCAAAGGGCAATAAATCCTTTGTTTTTACCAACCATTGCTGGCGCCCCATCAGTAGTTATCGCAGACAACTTATGCAAAGGCATGTTTATCGACCTGGCGTATGTTCTGAAAGTTTTATAAATATCCTCACCTCTTGTCTGTCCTTTCATTGGTAATATTTGCAACAGCTCCTCTTTTACTGTGAAGTTACTAAATACCATTCTCACCGTAACTGCCAACTGTGCGGTGTCTGATATATCTGTTGATTCCTCAAATTGCAGAGAGAAGCAGTCACATGTTTCCAAGTCAGTCTTTAACTGAGTTTGCAAGTCTTTTGAAATTGCGTGTATTCTTCTTGTGACTGTGTTATTTGACAACTGTAGGTCATGTATCGCTGACATAATCTCACACTTGTTAGAATATTTCTCAAACAAACAATCAGCAGCAGTCAGAAATGCTTCTTTGAACAATTCACCATCCTGGAAAGGTTTTTTTCTTCTTTGCGAGCATGTGAGAAATTTTGAGAGAAGCAATGGTTGCCTTTTTAGATTTTTCCACATATCTAGTGAAAACAGTCTGTTGAGTAGTTAAACTTAATTTTAGTTGATTTATTTTTTCCTTTCTTCAGATTTAAGTGGATAATTTGTATCAAAAGTGGTATGACTTGTCTGAAAGTGATGTTCAACATTATGCTTTTTCGGCACTGCAGTACTACTGCCACACAACAGGCAAACGCATTTACCTTTTAAATTAATGAAACTGTATGATTCCTCCCAGTCTGTGTTAAAATTATAAGTTCGTTTTCTCTTATTTGGTCCACTCATTTTAGGACTGAAAAAATAAAAATAAAAATAGTTATAGAACTACAATATCATATCAAATTGCCACCATAATAATAGATTACCTACCTCGCTTTTAGTTCATTTAAAATCGAATATATCAAAACACTGTGATCCTAGCTAACTGTCACAACCCGATCAGTCCAGCAACCGCAATCAAAATGGCAACTCCGCGTCTCCCGGTTGGGTGGAGGAGAGTTTAAAGAGCGCAGCGGCTACACAAGACGCGACATGGACAAAGGCGAAAGCTAGGGAAAAACTTATACATACGATATCGCACACATACCAACGAATATAATACACCTGTGTAGATACTCAAACAATATTTTAAAATTCTAACAAATGTATAAAAATAAGTTATAGTTTTACTTAGTGTTTATGAAAAACTTCTGATGCAGTCAAATAATGGCGGGCGCACACAAATCGGGCCCACGGGCACGGGGTTGGGAATCCCTGGTCTAGAGAGAGAACAGTTCTGTCACCCCCAGCATTGCCTCATGCCCTCAGTAAACTGCCCCCATGCTCAGTCCTGGGCAGCCACCGATCTGCTTTCTGTTCCTATATTGGTACCTTTGCAGAACTTCACGCAGATGGAGTCATACCGTCTATAGCTTTGGAGCCTGGCCTTTTCACTTAACACAGTGTGTCCATGTTGTGTGTAGCGTAGTTCACTCCTTTCTGATGGTATTATTCTGTTCCATTGTATGGATGTACCACAGCTCGCCCATCCATTTCCGGGTTGAGAGACATTCGGGACGTTTCCAGTATTTGGAGGTTATGAATAAAGCCTTCATACACTTGGATGGACAGGTTTTGTTTAGAACATGGGTTTCCATTTGACTTGGGTAAATACCTGGGAGCGGTGGTTGGTTGGTCAGATGACAGGTGTATGTTTAACTTTCTAAGAAACTGTCAAGCCTTCAACATATTCAGACCTTAGTTCTGTAAGTGTACTTTATTAATAAAAAATATGGGAAACATTTCTTTTGATGTATTTGATAGATTTCTCAAAAATACACTAATGTTTTCTCCATTAGCAGTTTTTAAAGACATATTATGAAAATACATTTACTTTGTAAATTTCTATTTTCAGTTTTTTTTGTTTTTAAAGATTTATTTATTTTTTTGACAGAGAGAAGGGGAAGGGCCCAGAGCAGTCTCCACAGTTGATAGCATCAGTTTTTCCATATAATTTCACTCCACAGGTGGGCATGGGGGCTGTGCAGGGCAGGAACTGGGCTGGGTGCCTCCTGCATAGGCCCCAGCAAGAACTGAACTGGGGGCTACACCCCAGCTCAGCATGTGGGTCCTCATGGGTCGGACCTGGGAATCGATCCTCAGGCTCTGGGATTACAAAGTGAGTGCTTAACCTGCTGAGCCATCCCAGCTTCCCCAGTTCTCAGTTTTTTTTAAATGTTATTTAAACTCCTGGAAAGAGTAAATCTCACATTGATATGGCAGAGTAGTTCTGTGTCTTGAATTTTACCTTTTTGTGAGAGCTACAGCCTTTGTGAGGAAGCCCCTGTATTTTTGACGTGTAGGAAAGATAAAGACTTTGTAATTGCTATGTTAGAAAATCTTATAAAAGATTTTTCACGGAGTAAGAATTTTAGAGCTGAAAGAAAACACTAAAGCTTTGCTTGTATTGTTCCTTTATCTTTAAAGAAAGAACATTTTTGCCTTTATTCTTTCATCTTTATGTGTTTTGTTTTTTTTCAGATTAGCCAAATTCAAAGGTGCCCACTGTATTTAATGAAAAACTTACAGGTTTTCTACTCATAACTTGGCAAAAAAAAAAAAAAAAAAAAAAAAAATAAATCACACCAAAGAAGGTGATTCTTTCTTAATTCCTGACCTATGTGGTACAAATGCTGGATGATTTGACATTAAGGAAAACCAGTGGTCGAGGTTTGTTTCTAAAACCTCGATTCTGTAAACATTGAGACGTGTTACAGCAGGTGGAAGTCCTGTAGGGGGAGCAGTGTTGTGATATTTATTTCAATAGTTACTGTGGCTCTGAGGAAATCCTTTGAGACTGTCCCCAGTTCTTTCAGAATTCCAACAGAGGGGGTCTGCTCCTAAAGATTGCCTCATCTTTTTGAAGTCCAGAAAGGCTTTGAACTGAAAATAAGGTGGTGTGGCTTGTGTTGGAGCGGTTGTGATTCAGTGAGAGTAAAGAGGGCTTGCGTTTTTATGGAGAACAGGCTAGGGGAGAGCTCAATCCGTGGTGGGTGGTGGTTTGGGGGTAAGGCAAGAATTACGGAGTATCATGTAACCAGAATGATATGTGCTAAGATCAGGGTTGGTATCGTTGTTTGGGGGTAATTTGCCTTCTAATAGCCTTGTTTTCCTTAGTTCGTAGTCTCTGGTTCTGTGTAAGTAAGAATGGTATAAATTTTGGGAGAGGATTTTATTAAGCAGTGAAGAATAGAATCTTACAGCTTTGCCAGGGATACGGAAAGGTCCCTTTCAGGAAGGTGGTATTTTAATCTGCCAGGAAGAGAAAGTGAGCTGCTTTAAGACTTCCACCAAAGGGGTTTCCACGACTCTCTTGGTGTCTCATGTAAGGAGTTCTTTTACATCTCACCTAAAATCCACTGGCTATAACTGACTCCGTGCTCTTTCCCATTAAGAAGCACTTATATAGCATTGACTGGCACACGTGTGGCATGCTGTAGTGCCAGATCTCGCTCAGCACGTGGCCTGACATGGTAAGGGTGCTCAGAAGAAAAACTCCGAAGCACCAGGTGTTGGAGAATAAGTGAATTTGTTATGTGGCTGTCAGTTGCATGCGCAGACGCTGTGGGGCCTGTGGAAGCCGCCACCTTTTTTCTCACCATTTCTGCTTTTGCATCGTCTGTCTTCAGACTGAAGAAAGCTGGCCACTGTCCCCTTGGTGAGATCGCCGATTGTCGCTTCTCTTCTAAAGGCTGCATAAGTTCCCGTCCCTTTCATCTTTTCTGAGTAATGGAGTTTTAGTTTTCATCCTGCTAATCATCTCTGAGTCTCTTCTGACTCCCTTCCAGGTTTTATTTTTCCTCAGCCCTCCTTTTCAGTGTAGAAACATGAAACTGGACACAGTGCTCTGAGAGGTCTCTGACCACTCTTCAGTGTCATGAGAGGAAGAGTTCACACTTGACCGTGTGCCAGAGTCCATTTCATGTGGCCTTAGATGACGTTCGCTTTCCAAAAGTGTAGTCATGCGGGGCTGACTGGCTGTCAGCTTTTTATCTCCTATGCCCTTGATCTTTTCCTCTTAAAGTTTATTTATAGATTGTGTATTCATCATCATTTATTTATGGAGTTTATTTTTCTTGGCTGGTTAGATAGCTTTGCACTGTCCTCATTGAAATTCATTGCCTTTTTTCCTGATGACTCCACTACTTACTCAATGTCATGTCCATTCTTCTCCTCCAGTCTGGCCACCCACTAGGCTTCAGGTTGTCTGTGCCGCTCAAGTCAGTGATGCAAATGTTCAGAACGAAAGGAGGAGGTAGAAAGCATGTCTTAGATCTTAGAAACAATGGCAGAACACGGTTTGTTGGTGTTTCTCAAAATTTGCTCTGACGAGCAGCCCGGAAGAGTGCTAGCTGTCTGTTCCCTCCTCCTGAGCCTTTTCTACTTCTGAGGTCTGTTCCCCTCGGCTCCAGAGTTTGCTGCCTGCTTCTCCTTACAGCTGTGCCAAGAACAAAGAAAGCTTCGTCAGAGCAATTCATCTTGCACCCTGCTGTTGGATTTAATCCTGATCACTGCCTTGTACATATCGCTCCCTGTTCATAACTCTCCATGGATCCCCATTTCTGTTGAATTAAATTGTGTAAACTTTCCAGTCTTCCATTCAAGGGACATTTTGGCCTCAGCCTCCCTTTCTGGTCACAGTGCCTGTGACTGTGTGATACAAAGCAAGCCACTCACTTGCCGTTGCCTGGATCGCTGATGCGCTCTGAGGCTGCGGTTGTCTGCATTGTTTGCTCTGCATAGAACACTGAAGTTTCCTCCTGATTTCTAATGTCTTTTGTGTACCTTTCTTCCTGGGTTTCTCCAGCTCCATACCATCTTTGCCTCCCCGCTCCAATCTCATGTTCTTTGGGGTACTTACTGCATTTTAGCCCTTGTCATAGCTGTTTTTGTGCTTCTCTTATCCTTCCTGGTAGACTATCTTTTTTTGAGAACTATCTCTTCATCTTGGTGACTTTGGATGTACAAGTATGAATTTGCATAAGTAATTGCATAGACTTAAATTTTTTTCTTACAGTATTTATGGGTAAGACTCCAAATAGGTGAATGAGATCAGTTTGAGCACATTATGTGATACATTTGAAAAGGCTCCTTATCTGCTCATAGACTGTTAGCAAAGTCTGTGGGCTGGCAGCTGGTCTAGAAGGAATTAAAGGTTTTATAAATTTTATATAAAGGTTTAATATAAATTATAATGATTTACAGTATTAGTTGTTAAACAGAAATTGCTAAATGCAGCAATTGCTCGATTGTGTAATTACAGTTGTTGCCTAAAAGAACTTTATAATTTTTTTACTTTGTTTTGTAGAAACTACCCAACTCTAGCCAATATTGAAAGGAAGAAAAAGTTAAAACTTGAAAAGGAAAAGCGGGGAGAAGTATTGACGACGACACAGTATGGGTACGTTCCTTATAATCGCTTGCACTCTTCCTGCGTAGTTTAAACAAGTATACTTATTTTTTATTCCTCCCTCCCTCCCTCCCTCCCTTGATACAGAGACAGAGAGAGAACTGAACTGGGGGAGCTCCCACACGGGTCGGGGCCGGGATTCGATCCCTGGTCCCCAGCGCTGCAAAGTGAGCACTTAACCCACTGAGCCATCCCGGCTTCCCCAACAAGTATACTTATGAGTAATGAAGAGAGCTTACACCAAAATCGTAACATCTCTATACTCCCAATTCTGAAATCTTTGCTTTTGTAACTCTTTTACTTATAAAGGTTGTTTGTTGTATTTTAAAATAAGCAATGTCCTATATTTGTATGGTTTTCCAAAAGAAACAAGTCTTTTTATAATTAACCAAGTCTTTCCTGTCTTTGTCTCCCAGCTAAATGCTTCTTCTTCCCAAAGGCAACCCATTTTATCCTTCCAGATGCAGAGAGCACATAGATGGTGGTCTTTCTTCCTTTCTTTCTTTTTTTGACACTGTTCTACACTTTGCTTTTTATAGCCAAAAATATACTTTGAAATTGTATCATATCAGTACTTTAAAAAATCTCTTCTTTCTTTAAGGTTGTGTTGACATATAAATGATCACCTATCTTTTGCTAATAAGTTGCCATTATTGCCCTGCACATGCATTTTATACATGTGCTGGTGTTTCTGAGGTTGGATTCTTAGAAGTGGATTTGATGTGTCAGAAGTTATGCGTGTGTATTAACATCAATAGCTGACTGCCCGACATCTACCACAGAAGCCATTGCACTTTTCCTTCCCAGCAGTGATATGTGTGACACCCTATTTTCACTACCCCTCACCTTCACAGAATTGTTTTCAGAGTCTTTTTCACTTTAATTTTTATTGAAATATGTTTTTAATGTAAGTGAAGTTTACAGACCTTCAGTGCACAGCTCGGTGAGCTTATACCCATACATATGTGCACACACCTGTACACCTGTGCCCCATGTAACCTCCGCACGATCAACACCATAGTCACGTGCTGCTTAGTGGTGGGATACGGTCCGAGAACTGTGTCGATTGGCACTTGTGTCGTGCAAGTGAAGCGTGCACTTGCACAAACCGACATGGCCTAGCCTGCTCCATACCCAGGCGCGCGGCCCCGCTTACTGCCCCTGCAGGCCTGTCCAGCACGCCCCTGCGCTGAGTGGTGTGGTTGTAGTACTGCCAGTGGTAGTTGTGTGTCCAGACACTTGCATGGAGCAGGTGCACTGGAAGGACAGCGTGGACGAGCGGCGCACCTGCCAGGGCCCGCAGTCCCCGTGCCGTAGCTGGCAGGACTGGGCGCTGCTCTGGGTGAGTCCGTGAGTGAGCGGGGAGTGAATGGGAAGGCATGGATGTGGCTGCGCTGCCGTCGGCTTTATGCACACGGCACACCACCCACAAAGCAGCGTGAGGTTAGACCAAGCACAGGAGAAGATGCACTTGAGAGAGGCAATAGCGCAATGAACGAGGCAGCTGCTGGCGTGACACTGTTGTATAGCACATTTTTTTTGGCAAGTGGGAAGTACATTCTAAAACAGCAAAAAGTATGGCGTCGTAAATGCTAGTGTCATTGTCATTTCTATCATTATCAAGCCATATTACGTAATTGCATGTGTGACACTTTATACGACTGGCAGCACAGTAGGTTTGTTTACACCAGCATCGCCACGAACTCGTGAGTAACGTGCTCCTAACTGCAGCCTCCATTATTAATAAATGAATTTCACCCAATAAACGACAAATTAGGGTAAACGTGTGTCTTTGTGAAAACTCAGCTCACCAAAGGCTACCTTGTGTTATTGTCGACTGAGGATGTGTGTATTAATAACAAACCTTTTCTTAATGGCCTTTTTTCCTACACACACATTAGAATGTGCTCATGGAGGTGTTTGCTTTCCTTCTTAGAGGAGTCCTTGTGGTGGTTGAGAGGCCCTTGGTTTGAGCTCGCTGTGGAGTTGTGCTCAGTCTGTGTCTTTCAGTGTGTTTCCCTGTGAAGTGAGTGGCACCTGTCTAATCAGCTCTAAAGAGCTGTTGTGAAGCTCAAACAAGGTGGCATGTTTGTACACACTTCTACAGTGAGCAGACCAGTCAGCATGCTTCATAAAGTCTAGGAAGCACCTCACTGTGCAGTAGGAACGAAGAAGTGATGCCAGTTACATCCCTGCTGTCGAGACAGCACAGCCTAGTGTTGGGTTAAAATACAGGGGGAATGGGCCTTGTGGAACTGATAAAATATGCTATTCTTTTCAAGTTCTTCCATAGAGCTCTGTCTTTAGAAGCCACCAAGTTTATTTTATTCTGATGTCTTTAGTGTACTATGACAGCTAGGTTTCTTTTGCATTCAGTAGCCTTTTTCAGATTTTTCTTGAAAAGTCAGTGCCTTTTAGATTCAGAATTGCATTTTTCTTCTTTGCCTCCAGCAAGATGAAGGGGATGTCCAGGCATTCACAGATGACCCCTGTCAGAAGTCCTGGCAGACGTCACAAATGGAAACATGACTGCGCTGGACAGAGAAGAGCCCCTGGATCAGGCAGCCGCTTGGGTGATTCGAAGCCTGAAGGTCTGCCCGAGGCGAGTACAGACCCGCTGGGTGTTTTGGTGAACACTGATTCTGGTAAGAAAATAGGAAAACGCTGTGTTTACAGTGTAGGACGGTGACTCTGAAGTTGCTTCTTTACCGTCTGTATTGTTTGTGAAGAGTTGAATGGCAAATGTAAAAGTGTAGAATGATGCTTTTGTTCTTATTTTTAATAGGAGTCTCGTGTCAAAAACATCATTTCAGGACATACTTCAGATGTGTTCAGGGAAGGAACAGCAAGATCGGAGTGGAGTAAGCAGGGAAGAAAGCGGTGGCACTTTAGTTAGGAGATCCGTAAAGGTCGCCAGGAAAGGCCTTGGACTCGAGTTGAGCAGCAGGTCATGTGACTGTGTGTGTGTATAGGTGGAGAGTGGACTGTAGGGAGCGGTGGGCAGGGCATACTGGGGGCATCTTTTAGGAGGCGAGGTGTCCTGCGAGAAATACTGCCGTGGACCGGGGTTGTCGCAGTGGAGTCATGGGAAGGGTCTGGCTCTGGAAATATTTCCAAATCAGGGCTGACAGCACTTGTTGATAGATACGGAATACGAGGGAGAGATGAGTCAAGGGTGACTGCCAGATTCTGGCCTAGCCATCAAGGAGGAAGAGTTGATATTTATTGAGATGGAGGCTGCTGGAAGGCACGTTGGCAGTAGGCTGACCAGACGTCTTGTTTTGAACGGGATAGAAAACAACCACACTGTCTTGTTTCAAACAGGACGTGTGATCAGCCTTACCTCACGGCTAAATTCACGGTGGTGGTAGGCTGACTGCATGCACTTTTTGAAACAGGACAGAACCGTAGTTTTCTATCCTGTTTAAAACGGGGCGTCTGGACCCCCTAGTTTGGAATAAAGATCACATGCTTATTTTTGGAGCTGTTAACCTTTGAGGTGCCTGTTTGACCGCTAAGTAGTGGTGTTGAATGGGCAGTTAGAGTATTCTGGAGTTGGGGTGGGGTGGGAGGGGTTGAAGGTGGCGGGTATACATGACAATTCCCCAGCATCTGGACTTTAGGCTTTGAGATAAAGTGAGGTCATAGGAGGAGGAGGCATAGCGAGGAAAACCGCGATTGGAGCCAGGGGCTCGGGAGGGTGTGGACACTGGTCAGGAGAACTCGGCGAGGAGACGAGGAAGGGAGAGCGGGCGATGGGGTTTCTGGAAGCCGGGAAGACGTGAAACGTGACCACTGCAGACGCTGTCGTTGAGTTAAATGAGGGGAACCAAGAAGTGACCTCTCGACTGGGCGCACAGAGGGAGCTGGGGGACCTGCAGAAAAAGTATCGCTGTGCGGTGGGCCTGCAGGGCTGACGAGGAGGTGCCGGAGCTGGTCAGTCAGCGGCAGGATGTTCCAGGCCCTGGTGGTTTCCCTGGCGAATCGTATCAAATAGTTGGTTGGAATTTTGCTGTAAAAGGGAACGGAGAAATGGAGCTCTCGCCGGAATAAGACATTTATTGGTGTTATTACTGATCAAAGGACATATTGATAGGATGGCTTCATTTTAAAGAAGAGACCTTTATATTCGTAGGAGATACTCAAGCTCTCAGTAGTTGAAGATTAGGGATTTGGAGTCACATAGTCTGGCTGTAAATTTGACCCAATTGGTGTATAATTTCATTGCCTGAAGGGTAAGTTACCTGGATACTCTTGAATTTTGGTTTCATCACCTGTAATTACTAGTGAAAGTGTTACCACGTAAGGATGAAATGAGCTCATCTTTTAAAGAACATTGTAGTCAACTGTACTGTCCTTTTTGGTATTCTTTTTGTACTTTTTGTTCTCTCTTTGGATCTCAGAAGGGAATACTACAGTTTGGCTTCTCATCATTCAAACAGTGGGGTGACCAGGCTCCGTGCTAATATTATTGAAGATTTCTGTGTGATCCACTAATTATAAGTACACGTGCATACTACATGTTTTCTTTTCCCTAAAATGGACAAGGAGCAGGTTTTGGAGGGTGTGGCACTGATCAGTGTGGTTGTGTGAGGAGAGGATTTAACTTCATCTATCAGAAAGAGGGTGGGAGTTCCACATTCACGTCAAAGCGCATCCCCATTTCCCAGGGGCATGCTTGGTTTCCCCTAGCCGCACGCGGCCTGGACGGCTTTGAGTGCGGCCCAACACGAATTTGTAAACTTCCTTAAAACATGATGAGAATTTTTTTTAGCTCACCAGCTATTGTGAGTGAATGTATTTCACGTGTGGCCCAAGACACTTCTTCCCACGTGGCCCAGGGAAGCCACGAGGTTGGACACCCCTGCCTACGTCTGCCGTAGAGGACATTAAGTGCTGTCTGGAAGCATTTCCTATGCGTTGTGGGTTGAGTTGGTTTGTTATGTAGATAAGTTGCTTATTGTGTTCATTCTTCAGTCGTGCTGTATTTTCATTGGGTGTGTGGAATAGATTTAGTGCGTCTTTAGAGCCGCCAAAACCCCATGTAATAGGTGGTATCGTGGGGTTCCAAGTAGGCCTGCGGGGCTCTCGTGAGGCACGTCAGCTTTGGCAGGTTCTTCAGTGCTCAGCCAGCCTGGTGTGCTCAGGTTCTTACAGGTTCTGAATAAGAATGACAGCGGAGCTCCTTGATCAAGCCTTTGTCTATAGAATGACTTCACTATAATTTGTGTCCTTAAAACCAGTCTTAAAAACAACAAAAAAGGAGGATATTCTTATATTTTATTCCTAAGTCTAATTTTCACAGTCAGTGATTCTAATCCAGTGAAGTTAAATAAATTTCTGGCCTTCCTGCTACCTTAATAAGATTAGTTAATGGCATAAACGAATTAACAGCAAAGACTGCATGGTTGCATTAATCTAACAAAGGTCCAGATTCCATACCCTGTAAAGTGTGGGGCATGTGAGTGGCTTCTCTTTGCCCTGTGTCTTCCCATGGGGGCAGACTGCTTCTGTGACCACGAAGATGTAAACCAAGGGGGAGTTTCTCAGGCCTCCTGGATTTCGTTCTTTGGGAAGGTTTTGGAAATGACTAGAGATTACTTTCTTTTCACTAACACACGGGGGCGCGGGGTGGGGGTTGGGGGGTCTGCCAGCTTCCTTTTCCGTGGTGGTAAATGTTTTGAGAATACTGTTCTTAGTTTTTTTCCTTCCCCTTTCAGAGTCTGATAAAGAGGAGAAACCACAAAGTACTGTCATACCCAAGGAAGTGACAGCAGCGCTGTGCTCGCTCATGAGCAGCTACGGCAGCCTCTCGGGGTCCGAGAGTGAGCCCGAAGGTAGGTCACAGCCCCGCTGTCGCGGGGGCTCGGGTCTGTGCTTTGTGTCGATTCGTGTGCGTGTACCCAAGGAAAGATGTGCTGGGGACAGTCTTCATTTGATCTTCACGTTCTTTTCCATTTGATTTCGGAGTAACGGTAATGGGATAAAGGAAAGCTGGAGAAATGGGGACGTGTTTTGCTGTTCTGGGAGAAAAAGGTAAACACCATGTAGTGGAAGAATGGAAAGAAGAGAGACTATCGACGGATGGAACTGAAGAAAATTCTAAGAGACATAGCACAGAAAGTTTATTTCTTCTCTACTTTCCAGATCCCTTGTCTTAGCATGTCTGGCACCTTTGGTAGGTGGAAGGCGGCCCTTCGTAACAGAGAGGATGGGAGAATTCCTTAAACTGTGTACAGCACTGCCCTGACAGAGCACATTTACACAAGTGCTTTCATTTGGGGAACAGCAGGGTGCCCTGTACACACAAGTACTTTGGTTTTGTTAGTATGTGTGCTTTAAAGGTGGAAAGAAACAGCCCTCTCGAGTCTTTCTGAGAAGTTGGCGGTGTTCGGGAGATGCGTCTGACCTTTAAAGATGGGCTCATCTCCAGCACGTCCTGCAGGGCCGCCGAGCAGAGCTGAGTGGCCGCTGCTCCATTGCTGCGCGGGGTCCTTCACCCGCGTCCCTGATACCGCGCCTAAGCTTGTGTGCTGCGGCGGTGCAGGCCCGCCTGCGGCCCACGCGCGAGGCTACCCCCCCTGAAGGCCGTGTGTGTGTCTCAGGCCGCGAGCGCCAGCCCGCAGAGCTGTCCTGAAGATCAGAGCGGTGGCTCTGAGTGGCCATGTGGCTCCAAGGCGGGGTTGGGGGTGATGAGAAGGCACAGCGCTTGTAGTGTCCCGGCTCGACATGATGCTTGCACAGGAAGATGGTTCCGAAGGAGACAGAGTAAGAAAGACAATGTTTAGATCTGCCTGTAGCAGGAATGTTGTTTTCTTTTTTACTGGGCAGGGGCTTATGATGGTCGCTGGTTAAAAGCTACTTGAATTTTGAAGTGTAAACCTCCTGGGCTTTATCAGTGTTCCTTAACAGATGGGTGCCTCGTCTTGTTTTTCTTTTCTTTTTAATTTTAAGAAAAACAGTATTTATTTCTTTACTCTTGTTTCCAGCACACTGATACAAAGATGGAGTTATTCTTTAAACACATATTACGTTTCCTGCTTATCAGTTGTATTTATGACAAGCGATAGCAAAGAGAGCTCTTTACCAGATTCCGGAGAGCACAAAAACAAGCTCTCTGAGTGCTTCTCTCCCTGGAGATAGCACACGTAGCACTTTGATACTCATGTCTTCATTTTGAGGCTGCCTCCATTTTTTAGTGAGAAGGAAGAAAGGAAACCGGAAGGGACCCTTGAGCCCACCCTTTCATTTCATAGAACCTAAGCTTAGAGAGGTTAGGATTGTGGAGCTGGCGGATGTCTGCGCTGGTGTGAGGCCTGGGCTTAGGGACGTCAGGACTAAAGAAGCCAGCTAGCTAGCTGTGCTGCCTCCCGTGGGGTCCTCTGTGGGGTCCCTCTCTTGTCCTGCACCGTGAGGCATAGCCTTTCCTTACAGATAACAGAGGACATTATCTACTAAAAGATGGGCTTGACTGTGAATGAATTCGGTTTGACTACCGGTAGTTGTCCAAAATGCCCTGCCTTAAGGGCAAGCCCTTGCTTCCCATTCCTAAAGAGTTCTTTTATGTCGTTTGAATTCAGCTTTATTAAGCCACCCAGGTCGCTAGCGGATTTCTAGCTTTCAGTGTTAATTGTAGGCTAATTGTGTGCAATAGGATGTGGACACGCAGGGACTTGGGAATTAATAAGCCAGGGCACCGCGTGGCCTCCGAACTACAGCATGGCACTTATGCGGCCGCTCATGTAAGTGGGTTCTAACTGGAGATTTTCACAGCTGTGTCTTCATAGTTCTGTCTCAGCTTCGGGATTAACAGAAACGTGTATAGAGGACCTCAGACTTGAGGAGTGCTTTTCCACAGAGTTTTAAGCAAGGAAAGGGTCCCTGAAGATAGACTGAGGCAAGAATAGGCTATGCTTGTTCTGGGACTGTCAGAACCAGTAAGGTGTATACGGGAGAGAAACTTTCAGTGAGTAGCACTCTCAGATGGCTTAGTTTGATATGCATGTAGGATTTTGCATGCTAGTTTTTTGCTTTGTTTGATACTAAGCTGGGAAATATGAATCTTGAGAAAAACATAAATGATTCCAGTTCCTCATTCCTTAGCAGCAAATTGACAGCCTGAGCTCTGGTTCATATGTGTGTGTTCTCGGATTAGGAGATCAGTACTTGAAGGGGAAGCAAATAACAGGAAGTTATGCCCTGGTTTTCCTTTTTGCTTTTAATTATTCCGATGGTTTTGAACTCTGTAATCCATTCTGTGGACTCTTGGCTCCATTCTTTTATGGTTATCTTTCGCTTTCCCCCATCACTTTGAAGGCACATCGAAACCACTGTCCTTGTGACACACTTTTTACAATGCTTACTCTGTCAGGCCCTGTTTTATGTGCTTCACTCATTTAATTATTGCAATAATCTCATGAAGTGGGTGCCACTGTGTGTGAGGAAGTTAGGCAGAGATTAAGTAACTTGCCTAAGATCACACGGTAAGTGCTGGACCTAGAACTTGGACCTAACAGCTTGGGACCAGAGTCTGCTCTTAACACTTACCCTCCACAACCTTTCAAATGTAATATTCTTTGTAATGCTTGAGTGTTGAGGGCTTTGAGGGATATGAATAGACTCCCACACTTTTGTCCAGACCATTGAACCCAGTCTCCCAACTTCTAGAATAGAGCTCTCTATATCACATCAGCTTGCAATTCATCAAAAATATAGAATAACCATTTGGGTGAGAGGAGGGGATTCCTACCTTAATATGAACATTCAAAGCTACAAATTTGCCTTCATGCATTGCTTTAGCTGCATCTCATGAATTTGATACATTGTTTTCATCTTTATTTACTATAAAACATTTCCTAATTTCTCCTGTGATTTGTACTTTAACTTGTGGGTTCTTTAGAAGTAGGTTGTTTTGTTTCCAAATATTTAAAGGTTCTCTAGGTAGTTTTCTGTGATTGATTTTACTTTAACTCTGTTATGGTCAGAGAACATTCTCTGTGTGCTTGCAGGTTTTTCGATTTATTTAGATTTGTTCTATAGCCCAACACAACTTGACAACCTGACAAGAATGTGTATCAGGTTGTTTTGTTCTGTGTCCTGAGGCGATGGTTAGTGGTGCCCGGGTCTTCTGTACCCCTACTGCTTGTTCTCTGTCTCATTGTTCTTCCGTTACTGAGAGCAGAGTGTTCACGTCTCCAGCCTCAATGACAGATTTGTCTGTTTCGCTTTCAGACTTGTGAGCTTTTGGTGCGTGTGTGTCAACATTGTCATTAGCTGTTTCTGTTTCATCTTCTTGGAAAATCTCAGTTCAAGTTGTACAAAGCAAGGACTAACTACAATTTAAAGTTTTTTGGTTTTTTTTGTAGAGGTTGTAGAAATCTTTTTTTTTTTCCAGTCTGACCTCAACCCCGTCTTTTAAGTGGGGTCTATTTATACTATTTATGTATATTGTAATTATTGATATGGCCTGTTCCTTTTTATCTCATTTGTTTTTCTTTGTTCTCTTTTCCTTCTTTTCCTGCCTTTGGATTAATCCTGTATTTTTAGGGCAATGTAAATATTGGTTTATTGTACCTCTTTGTTTTATTTTGTAGGAGTTGGTCTAGAGTTTATAGTGTGCAACTTGAACTTATCCACAGTGCATTTTCAAACAATATTATACCACTTCACATATTTAAAAATTTTTTTTTAATTTTTTTTTTGTCACATTAACATAAATATTTTATTTAAAATATATATGTTTTAAATTAAGGCAAAACATTTAGTGAGCAAGTGGCATTGTTTCACAAATCTCTTTAATATCTGACTTAATAGAAGACAACTGGATTCTCATATCTGTTACTGCATTCAAGCTATTATGATAGGTTGTTTTGGTTGAAGTATAGAAAGAAAATCTAGTCCCATAATATGGTGGGGAAAGGAAGAAGTATTATATTGGTTTTTTTTAGTTAATTGTGGATATTCTTCTTTGATATTATACCAAGTCTGGATAAGTGGTTGTTTCTTTCTTTTTTTTTTTTTTTAATATTATTACATTTTATTGTCAAATTTAATGGGGTAACATTGGTTGGTAACAAACAGTTTCCCAATGGACAACTCCACATCACATCACCCATGCATCGCATTATGTGCCCAGCTCCCAGAATCAGGTCCCCCTCCAACCCGATACATCTGGTGCCCACTCCCCCCTCCCCACACAAATCTCCCTCCCCCCTCCCTAAAAATTTTATAGCAGTACACTTACATTTATTTTCCTCTCCCCTTCCTTTGTGTTATTGCTATCATATTTTATTTCTACAGATGTTACAATCCGCACACACGTTATTATCTGTGCTTTAAGTAGTCATTATTCTTAAAAGATTTTTCCAGTGAGGAAAAATGTGTCTTGTATTGACTGTTTTGGCACTCTCCCCTCTTCATTTGTGTGCGTCCAAGTTTCCATCTGGTATTATTTTCTTTGTAGGGAATCACTTTTGGTAGCTCTTTGTGGTAATCTCCTCAATTCTTGGCAGTAATAGCTCCCAATTTAAAAAAATACTGTAGTGCATTGTAACTGCCTACTTTTAATTAGTAAGTAGCTAGTATTATGTCTGGGGAGGAGGGATTATTGTGTTTTTTTTGTTACTTTTGGAAAGCTTACCTGCTTTTTTTAATTTTTATTTTTGTGTGTGTGTTTTTTTTTAAATAAAAAATTAGAAGCTCCTATTAAGACTGAAGCAGACATTCTGGCAGAA
Organism: Craseonycteris thonglongyai; assembly: GCA_004027555.1. Classification (NCBI taxonomy): domain Eukaryota; kingdom Metazoa; phylum Chordata; class Mammalia; order Chiroptera; family Craseonycteridae; genus Craseonycteris; species Craseonycteris thonglongyai. The sequence goes on from PVKE010024909.1 coordinate 16,639, forward strand.
GACCAGGTTCTTCATAGCTATTCTCCTAAGAGACCAAGTCAAGATGTTAAAGGGGCTGTCAGAAATTCCTCAGAAGCCAAGTGTGAGAGCCCAAAGAAAAGTTTTCAAAAGACAAACCCTCAGAGGAAAAAAGATCATCACAACTATCATACACTATTTCACCCAAGAACACACCATCCATATCTCCTGGAAATGGTAAGTGATTTTTCTTTACATTCTAATCTTTGTGTTCTTCTCCCATCATGGGAGAGCCCCTGGGTACATGCGTGCACGTGTGGATGTGTGTGGATGTGTGTGTGTGTGCATGTGTGCATGCGTGTGTGTGTTTAAGGCTACTGGAGACATGCTCCTTGCAAACTCATCCGTCTATCTTTATTCCGAAGCTGCATTGGCATATAGCTTGTGTTCAGTAAGTATGGGATAATTACAATATTCAGAATGGCGCAAAAGTCTTGATATAAACTGTAATGAAATGTGTGTTGTGGTAAAACTGATACTTAAAAGTTTTTGTTGAAAGCACAGCTAAATACAAGTACAATGGCCGGCTGAAGGGAGAAAACAGTTTTTAAGTGTGTGTGTGTGTGTGTGCGCGCTCGCATTATTGGCTTTATTCTCAATGTGGAGTGCTAAAAAATCTGTGATCTTTCTCCAAGTTACAAAGAGGAAGCAATGCGTCTTTTGATTCTAAATAGTTGACATGAAGCTGTTCAGAGATCCAAGGCTTTCATGTCTAAGAGTGATAGAAATAGAAATATTCTGAGTTTTTTAGTGGGGTTGTAAACCTGTTGGTGTTCTGTGAGAAGTCATCAGATCGGTGCCCATGCGGTGTTTGGAGAGCTCTGTGAGGGTGACGTGGAGATGGAGTTGCTTCCGATTAAAATGGGTCTGAAATGTTCTCTGTTTTGTAAATTTCGGAGCTATATAAGGTAAATTACACTTTTAAAATACTTACCTTACAACTGGTAGATTAATTCGTTTCTCCACTGCAAGTTCCACTGTGGTGTTTCTGAATTACATTCATGACATCAGAAAATACATTGTGTGCCACTTCATCTGTCTGGTGAATCCCATACGATTCCTTGGTTATACGCTTACTCTGAATACCTCGGATATTCTAGCTTTCTTTCAGTTACAATAAAGCACAAAAATGGGAAGTTATAAAAGTCCGGCAACATTGGGTGTTTGGGCTCTTAGTTTTATTGTTACTGTATTAATTGCATCCACTTATCTGTTTATGGATTTGGGTTTGGTTAGTGCCTCTTTGATCTGATTTCTAGATGAAAGAACTGTAGATGTTCAAACCTGTTTTTCCTGTTCCCTGTTAGATACTCCTAGAGAGGACCCCAAATGTTAACATTTGTGCTGTTTTAAAGGCTAGATAGCCTTAGTATAAACTAAAGGGAAATGATCTTGCATTGTTTTTTAACAAAGTAATTAGTAAATATAAATACATCTTTATTATTCTGTGTTCTTTATTTGGGGAAGGCACACGTAATATTGTACCGTTTCCCCGAAAATAAGACAGTGTCTTATATTAAGGTGTGCTCCCAAAGATGCGCTAGGTCTTATTTTCGGGGGATATCTTATTGTTCCATGAAGTAGGTCTTATTTTCGGGGAATGTCTTACTTTTGGGGAAACACGGTAGATTGTGTTTCTTGGGTATATTTTATTTACTAGCTAATATCTTTATTTGTTGTTTTATAGCTTTTAGCTCCAGACATCCGACATGAAAGAAATGTGATTTTGCAGTGTGTTCGGTACATCATCAAAAAAGACTTTTTTGGACTCAACACTAACTCTGTGAAAACTGAAGATGTGTAGGTGTGTAACGTAACAGGCCTGTTGATCAGTGCTGTCCTCAAGCCCCCAGGGGAGAACTGTGTGAAACTGGATGAGTAATCGGAAGCCTTGGGGGATTATGTTGGCTTTTCAAGTCTTTCCTTTGAATCTATGCAAATAAATACATGATTGATTTTTAAGACTGTGTATTGTTTGGATTGTATATAATGTTTGCTAACAGAATTCTACTTTTAATTTCCTTGTATGTATTGCTATCATGTAAGAAGTCTGCTTTTGGGCTAGTGAAGATAGTAGTTTAATAGTGAAGAAAATGGCTTTAAAAATGTGTAATTCAGCTGAACAAAGCTGTAGGTTAGGGAGAGAAATTCAGTTACTTTGTTTTTAAGGCAGGAGAGGAAGAATCATTCTTTAACTGTAGTAGGAAGAAAATAAACCAGGCTAACAATATTAACCAGAAGCTCTTGAAATTTAAATTTGCTTGGCTTATTTCAAAGCGCATTTTGAACTCCACCTATTGGTACCACTTAAGTAGCTCAAATACTGAACGTTTGAAATATTAATATTGATACGGCCTTTGTGTATGTTTAGATTCAGTTAAAGTGCTTCTTGGTATGGTTCAGAATTGGACACTTTCTGTTTCCCCATGAAAAAGTTTGTAAAGTGTCATACTTGATTCAATAATTTCTGAACAGCAGAAACCGTAGTTTGTGAAATAGTTACTGCAGCTTTAAGGTTTAATTAAAAGTCATCGTAAGAAGGTAGTAATTGAACCCTTTTAAAATGTTTTAAATAGAAGCTCCTGAGACCCTTCCGTGTCTACTAATGCCGGGTTGTGTGTTCTAGTCCCTTACAGACAGCCCAGGGGGTCCGCGTGTAAAATGAGTCTGTTGTAGTCGGGAAGTTAATCTCACTTGACGTGGTGAGTCTAGGCTGCCAGAGGGCAGCCCCAGAAGCTGCTCCCGCGCCCGCCTGCGCCTTGAGGTGCTGTCCTGGGTCCTGGAACATGGCACTGGGTGGTCACGGGCCTGGTGCACAGCTCGGAGCCACTGCCCTGACCTGTGTCGTCTGTCAGTCACTGTGCATAGATGTGACCTCAACATGAGCAAAGCCTGGCCCGACTTCACCGAACTCAGTTCAAAGAGGTGACTCCTGACCCGGTCCGTTTCCTGAGGATGCAGTAACCAGCATTACCGACGGAGTGGGCCGGTATCTAAAATGTGGCCTAAGGCTGCAGCTCCATCCCTGGTGAGCGTGCACGGTGCACAGGCCTCCGATGCACACGTGCATCCACACTCGTGCACTGCTTCCACGCGGAACGGCGACAGTCACTGCTCCGAGGGGTCTTGTTTCTAATAAAGGCAGCACTTCCTGGCTATGATGACTGTAGCTGGGGTGACTGTCTCTTCTAGTGGGTGACTTCAGATTCAGGTGCCTTTATGTTTAACCCGGGAATTATTGAAGACAGGCTGCGTGGCTTCTACTTTATGGAATATACAGTCAATATTTGTAATTATTCCGAGTTTCAGGGGGAGGACGGGTGCTTTGCCTGTTCTTGCATACAATTTTTTTTTTTAATTTCATAACCAGTTCTTCAACATTGAAGACTGCTTTCTTGTGCTAATTTTGTTTTTTTTCATAGACGTGCCCTTAACATTTCTGAGGATACCAGTTAGAATGTCCTCATGATGTGACATTTCTGTTTTTCCCACAGGTAGTCCTTCTGTTTGTTCAATTTACTAATTATCTTTACTGCTATCTGTTGTCCTTAAAGCATTTCTCTTACATTGGAAAGAGATTCAGTTGATGAATGTGTTGGTAATGGGTGTGGATTTTTCCCCACTTTTGTAGAAGCCTTTTCTGAGAAAAGGGGGCTTGTTGGCACAGGCCTTCCGGAACACACAGCAGTGGAGTGGGTGGAGCTAGTAGTACTGGTAGTTTTTTGGGTGGATATGATGATGTGAGACAGAGAAAAGGAGGCCTTCATCAGAAAGCATCAAAATAAGAAAAGTGAAGCATCCTCAGCGCCAGCGCCTAACCCAGTTTGGGGAGTTCAAGGGCATGTGTCCTGAGTCCTAGGACCGGCAGGCGTTGCTAGATTTGGGGTAGAGGTGACGGCCAGCGTTACATAACCTGAACTAGCCCCGAGGAAGCTCTGGCATCCCAGGGGCCTGAGCTCGGGTCCAGTTTTATAATAGAAACTGGACCTCAGGTTACGCCGTGGAGATGAACGCCCCTCCTGGGCTGTTACGCAGAAAACTCTGAGGCCGACTCAGTGAGACTGGGCCCCCGCTGGCCCTGGCTCTCCTTGGAGAGCAGCGTTCATTGGTGCCCTCTGAACGGGGGACTATGTCCCACTGCAGTGGGAACCGTCCTGACGCCTTAAATGACTGGCAGGCGGGCGGGGTCCTGAGTCGCACCCACCGCTTGGACGCGTGTGGATGCCAGGCTAGCACAGCATGTCTGGGGCTTTTCTCCAGCGTCCAGGGGTGGATGACATGGCATGGCTGGCCGGTGGGAGCCTGCGACGCGTGGGGATAGGAATAGCTGCTCCTGTCGAGGCTTTTGTGTATGTGTTTTTCTTCCTGCTCCTGGGAACGTTGTGTGCGTGCTGGGGGTGGAAAGGGGGCAGCTCTCACAGAAGGACAGCAGGAAGTACTCAAGTTAGATAAGAGGAAGGACCGATTGGCAGAGGGACTGGGTGCCCGGGGCGTTACGGCTCCGATGGTCACCCCTGGACTTTTCATTGAATAACTTAAATCGCAATCAGGGCTGGCCAGGCGTCAGCCTCCATCCCTGTGTTCGGAGGCCTGTGCTTTGCAACCCAGGAGGATTGGCCGTGAGGGGACCGGGAAGACCCCAGATGGCTTTGTGGGCGGAGCGGGCCTTGGAGGCGGGATGTGTGGGAAGAAGAGGGGAGGGCGGCAGAGAGAGAGCAGAAGGGTCAGAGCAGGAAAACGCCAGGGACGAGTGTGGGGACGTGGCACGTGGTCTCTGAAGACGGGCCCAGGAGGGTCACATGCGTGGGTTATGTGAGGACGGGGAAGGCTTGGCGGGGGAGGTCAGAGGCCACCAGAAGCCATGTGTTCCCACTCAGGTTTCTGAGCAGGAAAGAGAAAAGGCAGAAACGGTGCTTCAGGGATCTTTTAAGATCCGAGGGAGCTCACGGCCACGTGGTTCAGTGTTTCTCAAACTGCATCAGAATCCTGTGTGGGGGGAGGTGCCTGTTAACACTCAGTCGCCCAGGACCCGTTCTCAGGTGCAGGGTCTGCAGTTAGCCTAAGAGGATCTGCAGTTAAAAAAGCCACTGCCATCCTGGTCCCCCTGGGAGGACGCCGCTGGCTCCTGGGAGGTACTGTGCTGGGGTTCATGCAGGGCAGGCTCTGGGGAACCCAGAGAACCCTGAAGAGGAGTCACCCCTGAAACGTGTCCAGCAGGACTCAGACGCGACCAGTCCAGGAGGTACTATTGGTGCCTTGTGCTCTGGCCCTCCCCACACTCCCGTCTTGGGGGGCCTTGGATACCACGCCCCCCAAATCCTACCAGCGTGTGTGAGCCGGTAGGAACGGGATCCTCCTCACCACTGACCCCAGCTGAAATCACGGCCCATCTGCGGTGGCGGAGAACCGTCCAGAACCAAGACGGAGCTGCTGAATAGTAAATACATTGTCCTGGACTGTGCTTCATTATTTAAAGTGACCACAGGGCTGTCTGTTATTGCTCAAGTTTCCATCCAGTGGCAAGGGGACGAGAGGACACATTTTAAAAGTTTGGGGATAATAAGAGACAAAAATAAAGTTGCATTTTGGCGATATCCCAAGGACGGCGCCTGTCCAATGTATGGGGTACCTTGGGAACTTTTATCTTTAAAAGTGTTAAGATTCTTAAAGAAAAAAGAATCGCCAGTCAAGGGGAAATACAAAACTGCAAGGTATGTGTGAAATCTCATCCCCCAAACTGAGAACCACAGATGCAGGGTCTTCTGCTGCCGATGAGGCTTGTTTTGAAGTTTTCTTTATCGTTCAAAACAGATGTCCCCCAAAAGGAAGGCAGCTGTCTCTCTGATTTAAAAAGCATACATGGAACTGTTCAAAGATGCAACAACAGTCCGGGAAGAAGCGGGATAAGACAGGCACACTCTCTTACACCTGAGGACGAGGTGAGCAAACATGTCTGAACCTCACGTCTCATCAGCAGGGTCTAGTTTTTCCTCAAAGCTTCATGGTTTCAGTGATATTGGGGTGTGCCCAGTCCCTGTTAGGGAGCTTCCCCCGCATTCATAAATGCAAGGATCAAATAAGTAGTTTCTATGGGGTCTCTTCCACCCATCCCGTCTTGCTGAGATGTGTCACAACTGAAGGCCTAGGTGTAAGGAGAAAGCGAGGACTTCCCGAGTCCCTTTGGCAGGTGGCAGGTGGAGAGACACCAGAATCAGTTTTCAAACGGGCTCCAAAGTGTCCGCTGCTGGTAAAGCCGTCTGTGTAGCACAAGCCACAAGGAGGGCCCCGGACGCCCGCTGTCCCGAATGCTCTTGGTATGCATGTCCTTTCCTAATCCAGAGCATTGCCACCGCACACCCACCCGGCTGCCAAAGAGATGCCGGTCTGGGAAGCACCAGGACCGCTGTCAATCATGCCTTCGCCCAGCTTTGCAAGCCTCGTCTGCCAACCGCCCTGGCCTGGGGTGCTGGCGGCTTCCAGGCAACCCTGCTCCCTGCTTCTTGGAAGATGCACTTGGAGGGGGCAGGATGGGTGGGCACCGTGCCCAGATCCAGCAGCGGGGCCCACGTGCATGTGCTGGGTGCGGGGCTCGGGGCCGCCCGCAGGGACAGGGACAGGGACAGGGACGCCTTGGAGGATGCACTTGGAGGGGGCAGAATAGGTGGGCACCGTGCCCAGATCTAGCAGCGGGGCCGGAGGGGGCACCCTGGGCGGCAGGGACCCCGTGGGTGTGGCCAGGCGGTGCTGGGGGCGCCGGGCCCATGTGCGTGTGCTGGGTGCGGGGCTGGGG